>VYZQ01029554.1:30321-52054 GCA_013400655.1 Mystacornis crossleyi
TTGCACCACCTGTATTTTTAAAATAAAAAATTATTTTTTAACACTTTTATTTCCTAGAAAAACTTCTCTCAGCTTGTTTTGAAGTTTGATTTTGTCCAACATTGAATGCAATAAAGGCTAATTTGCCCTAACTTATTTCTTTAGGTGATCAGTTTCATGCTCTCTCATTTTCTTCCATACAGGTCTTGCAATCATTTATATGAAATTTATAGAGATGAACTAAGAATTTATGCTTTTGATACTTTCATAGTTCCTAAACTTCCCCTAAGACTATGCAAAGAACTCAAATCAGATTCTAGAAAAGAATCTCTCATTTGCTTAAGTGACTCCTGACTTTTGTTTAGTCAGTGTTTAGAGGATTTGAAGGGAGTTGGTATTTTTTCCTGACACAAACTTCCTTTTTCAAACTTGTGATGGTTTCGATTTCTCGAGATTCCTTGCAAGTTTTCATCAGAGAAATTAATATGCACAAATACCCTTTAACTAACTAATGTCTGCTACGTCATTTAAAGCATCTGTATGTACAGAATATAAAAGATTAAGTATTAAATTCTATAATAAAACCACTTAGCTGCATGTTGCAGGTATCACACATATGTAGATTTGATTTATGGAAGTCACTATGGATATGTTCCCCTCACTCTTCAGGAAGTGGAATAAAAATGGTCAACCATGCTGCTGCAGCTGCAGAGACAGACATACAGTACTATAAATTGACAGAAGAGAAATATTTCCCCTCATTTGATCTTGCTATTCTTCCTTCACAGCGCAAGAGTGCAGTGAAATATATTTAAATAATTTCCAAGAAGTCTCATAAACACCAACACCATCTGTCTTCCCCACACAATGCAAGAAACAGCACACAGGCCACGAAATTGTCTATGGAGCAGAATATTCTCTTTCCATAACATTCACCTCAAACATCCTGTATTCTGAAGGTATTAATTTTGCAAACTAAAACCGACATTAAAAACATTCTCAACTCAGACAAGTGTTGACGTCCCCCCTCCTTAAGAACAAAAAGTCATTGAGAAAGTCTGGTGAACACTGAGCCCAGGACCTGAGCCTGAGAAAGGTCAAGTCTGTTCTAAATGCAGAGCCAGTGATGTTCCAAAAGAGTTCAAAAATCCACATCCTCTGCTCTCCCACTCCCAATATAAACGCTGAATTATTTAGATAAGCTTTTTGGGACAAAGGTTAATGAGCCTTTAGGTCAAAACCAATAGTAATCAGCATTATCAAANTAATCAGCATTATCAAATCAAACAGCCATTCTTTTTGTTGTGCTCCCCACTTTTTGCCCCAGGGGAAAAAAAATAAAAAGATGTTGTTAATCCAAAGTGGAAACAAGCAAAACAAATCAACAAAAAATCCTTTCCCAAGAATTTTTCCTAAGCCTGGGTGCCATTTCCACACTGGACAGTCTCTTTATAATCACAGACCTTTTTGTCGGATACATTTCTGACTGATTTTTCCCAACTATAATCAAGATGTTAGTTTGTTATACACTTACGAAAGACACAGTTTTTCCTGACTCAAAAAAGAAGTTTGCAACAAAAATGAAAATATAGTGCTTGTGATGGAATAGATGTGATTAAAACATGTACAGAAAATAAACTGAGTACTTACAAGTGTGAAATTAAGTAGCAGAACAACAGCCACAAGAGTTCAGGATTCCAGGCAGTGAGTGTGCTAATGACCATCCCAATTAACAGACACATTCTTCACTGAACTTGGGTAATTGTTCAGATCTGCTGAGATAATTTGTTAAGTGCCTGCATCACAAACACAACTATTTTCAGTTGTCTCCCACTGCTCTGCAGCATTAAATTATACTACAGGGAATGGGACAGCACAAGATTTAATAAAAAGGCCTGGGAGCCCTAGGCAGCTATGAATTTCCCTGCCCAGTTCACAGTGACAAGGAGACATCTCCCAGGAAAAGCTTTCTGTGGAACTACAAGGGCAATAATCCGAGAATCAATCCTGTCAGATGTGACCGTGTTAGCACCATGAATTTGTAACCCAGACTGGATTAGGCAAGCCAGCCCCTAGCACAGGGCACTGGGTCACACCTCACACTTCAAGTTAGTCCTGGAGGTGAAAGTCTGAAATCTTCTGCTTAGGCTCCTCTAACAGGCAGAAAAGGCAGCGCTGCTTCTACTGAGTATCCCCAGCTACAAAAGCCTCTCTTCAGAGCTTATAGAACTTTTCCAGACTATCCATTGTGGTTTATGTTTTCCAGGTATTTGCCTTTTTGATTTTTTTTTAAGTACCTTCTTCACAGTTTCAAATAATAAGATGAGAAAGGGAGGAAAAAACCCCAAAAAACAAAAAGCCCCAAACCAAAAGCACCAGGTGAAAACATTTTAATGGGGTCTGTGAAGCTGCCCCGCTATCAAAGAGGAGTTCAAGCTTGGCTGGAAACAGTAAAGGCCTCCACCTCAGAAAGAGTTTTGCTCCCATTCAACTTCCTACAGATCTGAATTATAGTTGCCCCCTCTTCCAAAATCTGTTGAATCTGACCCTGCAGAACTGGTTTTGTGACTGTATGTCTAAGTTGATTTTATAATTTGTAGCAATAGATAACTTGATAGCCAGCCCTGTAGAACACACTTTTTTCTTCTCCCTCATGCCACTGTTCTATTAACAGATGCTATTACTTTCCAAATTAACAAATATATTCAGAGATGCATTAACATCTTCAAATCATTTTATAAACTGCACCAGACATTATGGCTGTTCATTAGACACATTATACCTGCTGCTTCAATCTTTTGCTGTTATCATTGTGTGCCAGGAAATTGTGTATAAATGCTGGTCATGACATATGTTAAAAAAAAAAACAAAACAAAACAAAAAACAAACAAAAAAAAACCACCAAAAAAAACCCCTATGAAACATTTGGATATTTTGTAAAAAGCTAAAGAAGCTAATTCTGGTTTCACATGAGCTACTCTAAGTTAGGAGAAACTCCATCTCTACTTCAGTGCCAAAAGTTGCATGGAACCAGCATCCAATCCTAAATGTCTCTAACTCTTCTAAAGGGAAACGTTCAGGAAATATCAAACTTCTGGAAATGCATAACAGATTTTCTTATGTATTTTAATAGCAACCTTTGGGATTAGAAGCACTGAAGTATCAAACACTAAAATACTTTCTTTGCCTCCTTTGCATCTTCTGATCAACTCTCACCCATGAGTTGTAAAGTCTCATGGAGGCATTGTAATTAACATGCTTCCTTCCTTTCTGGAACCATGCTGATTTTTTAAAGGGAAGTGAAAGACATTCTTCCACTTACAATCGAATGTAAATTGTATAATTTATTAATTATTTCAGTAGCACTTGATATTTATTTTAATTAATCTTTAAGTCAGACAGTAACACTGGGGAGTAACAGCAGGACATCAGAAGAAGAAAAAAGTTTTTTTCTTTTGCTTGAGTGCATTTTTGATGAAAAAATAGATAATGCACTTTTTTTTAAAAAAAAAGTACAAAAAATAAAGTTCGATGAAATTAAACCATGTACAATTCGATGTTTCCAAACCAAAGAAAGAGCTACAGAACGGCATCTCTATACGACCAGGCCAAGAAATAAAAGCCATTGGCCCCATTTCACCCCAGCCTTCCCCACAGAGCTGTGCAGGGCATCCAGGATCAGCAGTCTGAACCTGCGACAGNTAAACCATGTACGATTCGATGTTTCCAAACCAAAGAAAGAGCTACAGAACGGCATCTCTATACGACCAGGCCGAGAAATAAAAGCCATTGGCCCCATTCACCCCAGCCTTCCCCACAGAGCTGTGCAGGACATCCAGGATCAGCAGTCTGAACCTGGGACAGATTGGGAAGTCTGCTTTGCTTCCTCAGGCTGGGGTCGGAGGTTAAAAGCTCTCCACAGCACCCAGCAGAGTTCCCGGGCTCTGTGTGCTGACCCAGGCAAAACTCCTTCCCCTTGTCTTCTCTATAACCGAGGGGTAAACCCCACACATGGGCCAGAAACGTTGTTCTGGAGCTGATCTTGAATTGGGAGAGCTCGAGGTGTGTGTGCAGAGCTCCAAAACCCCTCCCCGGCACATGAGAATTCCTGCTGGAGATAAACCAGCAACGCTTCCCGTGCCCTGGAGGGTTGGTGGGAAGAGCAGATGATGACAAAGGGACCTCCTCTCTCGGTCTCATGCAAGCCACAGCAACAAGCTCCAGTCTGCCCCAGGAATGTGCAGCTGGACCACAGACCAGCCTTTTCCATGGCACTAGTAACTTGAAGTGGCAATAGGAATGTACAATATTTTTTTGTTCAGTTTTGGCTTTGCTTGTTTTTAAATTATTTAGCATTTTTTCCTAGTCGAGCTGAGCTTCAGCAACGTGACATTCCATTGAATCTTCCATAACAGTTGAAAAATTGGAATTATTTTAGCCCCTTAAAACACTGAGTACAAGGTGCTTAGCTTTTAACTTCATTTTTACCTGAGCATTATTCCTTATTAAACTGCTATAGGATTTGCATGAACACAGCCAGTATTAGCTGCTTTATTTGTCTGCATTTGGCCTCTACAGATACCAGATATATATCAACATAAATGTAATTTCTGGGAAAACACAGGCGTTCTTTCCTTAAAATAAAAAATCTGAGTCAGATTAAAATAGTATACAGATCTGTCTAAAAATAGTATGGGTTTCAATGTTTTGGTTTTTCTAAGATGATAATAAATCTGCTTAAAATTTTTGGCTGTTCATGCCCCGAAATAAATCACTTAGGCTGTCATTTTTCTTCATCCATCTATTTGCAGCTGGAATAGGAGGGAAAAGAAAAAAAAAAAAAAAAGCAAAGCATTTTTGGCATGACTTTTGTGTGAGGGTCATTCAGGAACACATTTGGTCCATAACATGGACAGGATTAGTTCTGCGCTGGCTCGGAACTCCAGTTCACAGGAAGGGAGCACCGTGCTCAGCACATCAGTTCCTTGTCCTCCTGACACCACTTCCCTCCCTGTGCCCACACACGGTCATGCCCAGCTCTGGAAGCAAGGCAGACACGGAGTTTTTAACCTGATTTACTTAGAATTGCATCAGGCAAGCACCCTCTGGAAGAAATTTCTTCTACTGTACGCTGCCAAACAGTAAAAAAAAAAAAAAAAAAAGAAAGAAAAAAAGAAAGAGCCACAACTCAGGCCCCTTGCAATCTCAAGATTGTTTCATTTCAGAAAAAATTATGTCAGTCCACCTATATTAACTGACTCAAATCTGCACACAACAAGATAGCTGTTGGTTTTTAGGCAGGAATTACTTCTCAGCATTTCACACGGCTTCAGATACTAAATATTTCCACCACTCACACAGGTCCATCCTCCAAAAAAACCTCTCTCCACCAAAGGAGCACATAATCCAAGAATAAATACTTTAATGTAGTGTAAGAAGATGAGAAAATCTCCGTGCTAAAGTAATCAGAGACTTGTGCTTGAGCTTCATAGAGGTTGCTCTGCAGATCCCACCCCTTCTTTTCCTAACCAGCGCACGGAGAAAGGCAGTGGGGAGAGCAGCTGCTGTTCACAGGCAGGCGGCACCAGTGCCACTTTCAAGGTCACCGTCCAGATAAGAGGTCACAGAGCAGAAACAACATAACTTTCCTTTTCATAATTGTTTTCTGAATCTGTCTGGTCACTGTGAGTTCATGCCATCGTTTCCCTTTTTTATATGCCTTGCTGCTTTGCACATTTCAGTGAATCTTCACACACAATATCAAGCGCAGACAATATAATGGGAATTAGAGCTCTTTGAAAGCCTATGCCACAAATTCAATTAGCAGTAGCAAGAAGCCAGGAGTTAGCAGCAAGTCCAAAAAGTATAATAGGATTACTTGGGGGTTTAGTGATGAAGCAAGTCCTACCCAAATACTTTCTTTTTTGGCTTCCTCTTCTTCCAGAAGTGAGCCTATAGAGGCTGCTCTTCGTAATAATGTCCAGAATGACACTTTCCATTAGTCTTTGAAAGATCTACTCCACTTCAAAGTCCATGAGCATTGTAACAAGTATCATGAACAGCCAAGGAATTTGGTTTCAGTGTCTACAGTTTAAAATACACAAAGCTCATCTTTATTAACAGAATATAAATTGTATTTGTTGCCACTTCCATTCAGGACGCATTCTCTATGCAGAAACATAGGGAAAGGAGGGGACTAAAATTCATTACTCTGCCACTATACAAAAGCCAGAAAGCCTTCCAAGCCAGAAATTATGACTCCCAAACTTAAAAGCAGTCAGTTCCAGGCACAAAACTACAGAGCAGTGGAGCCACCCACCAAACTGGAGTCAGTCCCAGGGGAATTGGAGAGCTACAGTGTGCGAGAAGCAAGTTTTAAATAACTGCTCCAGGAATTAACTGAAACCAAACCACGTCTAGTAGAGGCCTGTTCTGAGCTATGAGAAAGCCCAGGCATTTATCTACCATGCAAGTAAACTGCTGCTATTAGGTCTAGAGAAGTCAACTTTTCCATCTCCTTTTTACTCTGGCTTCAGCAAAACAGTTTCAGGGCTCTTTATTGCCTACACCATGTTAAGAAGTGGGTTATATATGAACTAGATCATCTGAAAATGCCCTTACTATGTCTAGGAATTTCCCAGGGGGCAGATGGAATGCACACACCTATTTGGTACACAGAAAAGTCAGTTAGAAGTCTCCTTGTAACTTTGTTGCACTGAAGAAAAATTCAGCTCTTTGGCTGGAAAGAATTCATAAAGCTCTGCAGTATTAGCACACCAGAAGGAGCAAAAAGCTTTGATGTAATTATTACCAGTAGGTGGTATGCATTAACTATTATTTTCAAGCCAGCAGGTTATTCAGCAGCTTTAGAAACAATAAAACCCTCAAGACTTGTGGGAAAGAAAATAAAATATTTAAAAAAAAATCATTAACCAATCTTACACATTCATGATAAATTGCAATTATAAGCACGCATTCATGCTGGGAATAATTAGCAACATACCTCAACATTATTGAATGTCAATGAAGTCAAGAATACTCTTCATGAGAGAACAATACAGAGGAGGTGGCCAACTTGTATTTAAAAGGAGGCAGGAACAATTTTGTTAATTGCAGGAAAAAAGGCCAGCTGTAAACAGAAAAGGCTCTCAGTCTGTAGCATTTCTTCAAAACCAGGAACCAAACGGACTGAAGGGCAAAACTTTTTGCTAAAGTTTAAGAGAGGATAGGGTGCTTGCTGGCCAGGTTTTTTAAAAATACTTTTTGATAATAAGGTATTGTTACTCTAAATTAGATCTCTGGTGAGTATTTTGAGTTCTGTCATCCGCAGGAGTCTCCCAAGACTGAAGCGTACATCTAAGGGAATCATTAACTTAACATAAAATGCACTTCTAAGAAGCAGTAACATGAATACAAAGTGTACATCTTGGTGCATTATGGACAGATAAAAAAGGGAGCCTGCTCAGTTCGTGCTCAGTCCAGCAGCTCTGGTAGTTTTGGACAGTTGTTGTTTTACTTTTAGTAACACCAAATTCAAGCTTCATTTCTCAAGCATGCATTTGTAAATAAAAGCATTTCTTACCAAAGTTGTCTGTGACAGTGTCTCAGTAGTGGTTTAGGCTGGGTTTCTTTTTCCTCTCATAACAATATTCTGTTGTCTGTATTTAATGAGAATGGCAGAAGAATTATTCTTTAAACAAGACTGCAGGAAGTTGGAGCAAACAAAAATCCATACAAATATGTAAACTCCCAGATCTGCAGCACCTTGACTCTAAATTAATTGCCTCAGACTAACCAAGAGCCTGAGTAGGAGCCAGAGATTGCAGAACTCCTAATATCTAAGTTTATGCTGCTATAACTTGGCTGGTAAACATAGAATTTATGGGCAACTAGAGGAGTTCCTAGCTATATGGAAATTCCTTTGTGAAAATATTTTTAATGAAATAGAGAAGGCATGCTTGGAGAGAAGTAGGACGGTGGCTCAGTATCACAACAAGATGATAAAATACTTTGTAGTCCATTAGTAACTAAGGAATATGTTAAACAACACCTACAAAGAATAAACACAATATTAATATTCTTGGATAACTCACAGAAGATACTTGAAATATATTTACAGATTATTTCTCTGGCCTAACCTGTATCCAAATATAATACAATTTATGCCTTACAGGAACTTTCCAATACCTAAAGCGGGCTTATAAGAAAGATGAGGACAAATTTTTCTGTAAGACAAGTGGTGGTTCTAAACTAAAAGGGGGTAGATTTAGGCTAAATATAAGGAAGTAATGTTTTACAACGAGGGAGCAGAAACACTGGGACAGGTTGCCCAGAGAGGCTGTAGATGACCCATCCTTGGAAACATTCAAGGTCAGAATGGAGAAGGTTCTGAACAATCTGATCTGGTAAAAGGTGCCTCGGCTCATTGCAGGGGGGCTGGACTAGATGATCTTTAAAGGTCTCTTTCAACCAATTCTATGATTTAAACTGAATAGCCTTTACTTCCATATTACATTTGAATTAGTACCCCAGGTTATCCTGATCAGTACTCTTTAAAAATAATAGTATTCTTAAATAAAAATATTCTTATTTTTAAAGCTATTTTAAAGAGATAGAAACTTTGTAAAATAACTTTGAAAAGCTAGATCGTGCTCAGAAGAACCACAAACTGAAAAAAAAAACCCAAAAAAAAACTCTTACTAAAAGACTTGAAGTGTTTCTTTCGATCCTCATCGTGCTACAACACACCCCGCCAACACTTTCACAGGCAGAAGTTACCGTGGACTGAGCTGACCTTTAACAAAGGCTTTGTTTACACGAGCGGGAGGCAGCACGGCCCCACGAGGAAAGGCTCTGCAGGCTGCCAGAGGAGAGGAGGGCAGGGTAGGGCAGGGCAGGGATGGTTTTTCCCAGCCGTGCCCCGCTTGCCCAGCCCCAGCTGTGTCCCCGCAGCTGGAGCGCATTAGCCACGCTCCCGCTGCCCCCATGCGAAGGAATCCGCCGGCTCCAGGACCCTGTCCGGAGTGAGGGGGGTGTGGGGGCTTGGGAGGGGTGAAAAAGGATCAGCGAATCTGCCGAAAAAGGATCAGCAAATCTGCTCCAACACGCCGATGCAGATGCTCCCTAAGTCCTCGCAGGAATCGACCACTGGGAGCTGAAGTCGGTCAGGTTCAGCCTGGAGAGAATGCATAATTATTGCTGTCTAACTCTAAAGGAGGTTTGCTTATTTGAGCCAGCTAATGGCATAAATTCTCGAGAGCTCCGTTTCTGGCCATCTCCAAACCAAGGCAGAAAAAGCCTTTCTGGGACACGGGAAGAGCTTTGTCTGGCTAAGGCTGAGGTTAACAGAGTCAGGGACCTAACGGGACAGGTAACTGCTAAGGAAAGCAGTGTCAAACTGAGGGAACTACAGCATAGTTTATAAACTCAATACTGACGAGACTGTGCAAACCAAAGGACCCTTTTCGGTTTTTGAATGCCCCGAAATTATGAAAGCTCTCACAGAGCTGATACTGAACAACTGCAAATCCAATAGAGTTTGACAGAAGTGGAGGCCACTTCAACACCACAGAGAATAAGATGAAAAATATCAATTGACTTCGGGCAAGTTGTGGTTTATATGTTTTTCTAGTGCGAAAGTGGGACACTTCCTACTGATTTATAAAATATTTGTTTCTACAGCAAGTGTTTGTCCATAGAGTTATTTTCATACACATCTTCTAAAATTCTAGTATATGAATGGTATTCACCTGAGTTTGGAAGGTGGACAAGACATAAAAGAAGGTGTGAAGTACAAATTGGGTAAACCCATTTGTTTACTGTATAAAAAGAGCATATCACTGTTACGATGCACAAACTGGAAATAAATAAACACCATTTACATGCATTTCTAACATGAGCAACTCCCCAGTCACAAATCCAAGCTCTGTACATATATGTACTACAAGAAAGGAACAGAGGTATAACATTCATGGAAAAGCAGAATAACACTGACTTCTTAGGTTTTATTCTCTTCCTTAAAAGAAGCTTGAGAGTGTCTGTCTTCACTCCTAAACTATGATGATACTTCAGCCTCACTGAAGACATGTCCCTGCTCATAAACAAATGATTTTAGGAGGAAGCTTATGGATACATAACGTCCTCATTGTACCTGTTCAGAAGAACTTAGAGGCAAACGCAGTTGGATTAAGGGCAGAGATGAGGGCGGAGTCACTATGAACTGCTCAAAGAAGGCCTTTTGCAGAACAACTTCAGACATAAAATTTTCTGATTATGTGAAAGAGCTTCTTATGGCTTGCGCACTTCTGCAAGAGCACACAGGATGCACGCAAGTTTTGCACAACATACCTCACGCATGATGTTTTTTCTTACGACTGACGACACGTTATCTTTTTTTGGTAAAGTCTGGGTCAATAAGCACCAGACTGCTCTGAGGCTGCCCCTAAAGCATGAGCTGTTTCCTGAAAGATTAGGGGATTCTTTTGGTGAAAAGAGCAACCCTTGGATTTTCTACTGCTGCAAGGGGCATAGAGGCAGAGCTAAGGTTCATATGTCATTGAGTATTTCCATACATTCCAGTGGGTTGGTTTGTTTGTTTTCCCAAATGGGGGATGGGAGAGGATTTTGTTTTCTCTGCTGGGTTGTTTTTGTTTTTGTTTTGGGTTTTTTTTTAAGACCTGGACATTTCCAGAAAATAAGTTTAATTGCTTGTACTAGAAATCTGAGCTATGCACATGCAGCAAAATAGTTTTTTTTTGTTGCTTTGGGTTTTTTTTTTTTGTTTTGTTTTGTTTTTATTTAATTCTTTAATCTCTATGCTTACACAGTTCAGTTTTACTTTATGTTTCCACTCTGGTTTTTTTACCTACACTGGAAAGAGATCACAGCTCCTGAAGAACCTACACAACTCAACCCAAAAAGAAAGCTGGATCCATGTGAACGATGATCACATCTTACATAATTTGAAAAGTAAGAGCAAATCACTTAACTGTTTTAAAAATTGAGCACTTTGACAGGTACCAAACACTTCGAATTCCTGACACTGGCACTTGAAGGTATAAAAAAAAAATAGATTAGAAAACCCAACAAAGCAAAAATAAAAGCCTCAAAAAGAATAATTTTGGATTTGCTGAGCAAGGCACTAAACAGAAATGTTTGAAACCAACCTGCACCCTGAGAGTGGTGTTCTTGAAGGCTGAAACTTTTCCATAATCCTTTCTCATGCAGAAGTGCTGGCTGGAACAAACCTCCAGATCTTCATCATTGCTACCACCTCCAAGACAGAGAAGCAGCTTCTTTGCAGAGGAGTTTCCTATTCCTCTTCAGCTTCTTACTCTGCAGCCTTCTACCTGCCTCTCACTTCCTCCATCCCATTCTTTGTCCTATCCAAGACCTTACAAAAATGTCCCTTACCTGTGCATGCTCAGTTATTCTCTGGGGAGGAGCAGTCTTCCCCTGCCCTTCAAAGGCTTATCAGCGACCAAGGATGAAGAATCAACAAGCAGCTCCTCCCCTATCTAGCCAGACTCTCCTTTAAAAAAAAAAGTCTCACTTGCAGATTAACAAACTCACCAAACATTTCTCCCATCCACAGAAGAAAGGAAGAACTCTAGAGATGAAAGCAAACAGCAATATGTTTGTGACCTTTCACTGAATATAAAGAATAAAAACCCCCAAACCTAGAGAAAGCATGAGAAAAATCTCCAGCAGTAAAGATCTGATGAGCTTTTGTAGCATCCAAGGAGTTCATTTGAGTTCAAGGAGTGTAGAGCGTGCTCACACTTACAGAAGAGCCACTAACACTTGGCTGCCCTTAAAAATAGCTGCAGTTTCAGAGAGCAGACTTCCATCAGACATTATCCAACACAGTATGTGTGGTATAAAGGATGGCAGAAATCCGCAAACCACACCAAGATTCTGAGGTCAGGGTCAGATTAAGGCACAGATATGACAAGCCAGTGTCTGCTGAAGCCCCACCTGCAATTATATAACGTTAAGATCTCTTAAATAATAAACTGAATTACCTCTCCAATACACATTCCTGATCTTGGTGAACCATTGACAGTAAACAAGGAATTGCAGGATCTGGAAGGATCACCTCTTTCAGCTGCGGCATCTGAAGTCCTCAACTGACTTTGAAAACCTTACTTTTATCATAAAAAGTACACACTTCTGGAAAACATATTTTGCAATGAAGACACATTAGGCTGTAGCCTCAGTCTAAAACAAGGTGAGAAAAATTAAATCCTTATCATGGCAGAAGTCAAGGATTGAACTGTGGGTGCAACTAGAGGCAAAATATAAAAATGGCCCTTACTTCCCCAATATATCACCTTATCTCTGCAAGTCGTGTCTGTTTGCTCTCCTAACAAATAAATTTTTCCTGTAGCAGCTTTCACCCACCAGAGCCAGGACAGGCATAGGAAGGCAGGCTGGATTCAGCCATGCATCAGTGGCATGTCAACCAAGTCCTAAATGCTGAATCTTCTGCAGACTGAAGCAGAAGCAACAGTTTTGATTTTCCGGGCTGAGGCTGACTTTGCAGTTCTGGAAGTCAATAAAAAATGTTTGACTTGTAAACGGAGCAGATTTGGTCTGGATGTCACTGCGAAAAAATAAATGTAGTGCTCTCAGCACGTCAGCTTGACAGGGTCACTTTGCTGTTCTGACCACAATTCTGCTTTAAAACTAACCTTTCAGCAGCTGCTCAGTTCCAGTCATCAATCCTACTACAAGCAATCGCAAAAACACCCATTGACTTCAGCAGGAACAGGGTGAGGCTCTCATCTTATAAATGATAGTCTTATGAGACACAAAGTGAACATAAAAAAATCTCACTATGATTTAGACAGGCAGAAAATATCCCCATTGACCCAGCTCAGATCACTAGAGAGCTACATCCATTTGTTTTCTGTTCAAGAAACAAAAGGGTTTATGATTTTTTTTTAATAAATCAAGCCAAGGATGTGATAGAAAACAAAACCTACTCTATCTCTGATGGAATCTGCAGATAAGTTTCGTAATAAAGTAGAAAATCTCTGACTTTTAACCTATCCAGAAGGTGAGCACAGCCCCCTGACTAAGGCTGCATTTTATAAATTGTGATATGTCCACATTCACAACAATCTTGGCTTACCAAACTCAAGACTTTTACACTGAAAATATTTGAGCCCTTTAAATGGAGCAGCAACATTGTAATGCAAATCATCAAGTTGCAGGACCATTAAAATTCTCCTATTTCATTGCCCTCTGGGCAACAATTGATTCTGAGACACCAGCAGGCCTCCAAAGGGAAACAGAACAAAAAGACAAGCAAAGACATAATCCAGCCCTATGCGAGTTTCAAATCCAAAATTCATTACCTTCACTGCAGCATTTCTACCACAAAGAGTTGTCCCCAGCAGAACATGCTAAAATGGATGTCTTTTCCCCTGTTTGGTTGTCTGCTTTTGCAAATCCATTCAGTAACAGTCTGCTTGGTTCCTGGCTTTCAGTGCATCTTTTTCAAATTGTTTAGCTCTATTGGAAACAGAGATTCTTCCCACCCCACACACGGAGCTGTCATCACTATGTAAGTGTGCTCTGAGCAGTTACAGTTTTCTATACACTAATTAAAGCTTCATATAGAACCTCGGCTAATTAAAAATCCAACAAACTAATTCTGAAATAAACTGTCTGCAACTGGGTATTTTACATGAAAATACCTGCTGATGAACGTGTTTCTATTTTTCTCTTCCCTCCTGCTTCTTTCAGCAGCAGTCAACAGCTGTGGGCACACAAAGCATCTAAAACAATTCAAAATTCAGATGTTAAACCCTGAGGTATTTTTACCTCGCAGTCATAATCCCCATTAGTGCCTCTACAATATGCTCTGTAGTGTTATATACCTGGGGTTTTTTTCTATTCCTGAATTCCAGAATCCTACAGCTACCTTTGATTAATTTTTTTACTACTATTATCTGCACTATGTGCATGAAAATAAAATCATTTATAAATTTCTCATAAGAGCCTGTCTGCAGGAACCTCTCACAGACAAAGAAAGTCCAGAGAATGTCAGAAATAAATTCACACATTGCCCTCAAGAAAACAAAATCTAAAACAGAAAACAAAACCAAAAATCAAAACAAAAAAACCCCCAAACCCAAAACAAAATAAAAAACTCAAAACAAAAAAACCCAAACAAAAACTATTAAAAAAAAAGCCCCAAACAAAACCAACTAAACATAACCCAAACCCAAAAGCTTCCTGTGAACACACTGTGTTTTTCTCTTTCTGTTTATAAGCCAGAAAGGTGCAAGATCTCCTATGCTGTAAATAGGTCCTTTCCAGATACACTTTTAGTGTGGTACAGTCAGGACAAAGTTGAGTCAGACTAGCTCCTATCAGAGTTCAGACCAAGAAAAATATTCCATGCCTTTTGTTTTACTTCTAATGTCAATGCCTCTAAATTAGTAATTCTAGCCCTGAACTGTTTGCATTATTTGCTGCACCAAGCAAAACAAAACCCTTAGTGAGAACCTGAAAATAACACTGGCCACACTCAACTGTAACAATTTCCATTGCCCAAACAGAGAAAAGTTCAGAAGGTACATAAACAATATAATTATTAGTAGGAATCTGGATTATAAAAATTGTTTTAGAATCTCAGTTTTTATCTATGTACAAAACATAACCAAAATATCTACTTGTTACCATTTTTATCTGCAGTAGAACTCTGTCTGAACATTTGGACTACAAGCACCTTATTCTGATGAAACTGCACTTAGTAAAACATTAAGTAGTGTTAAATGAAAATATGATGCATTTAATTACAAAAACTGGCCATAAAATGTTAAGCCAAATCATAGCTTTAGTGTCACTGGCTTATTAAAAAACCTCGGGGCTGTAAGTGCCAGTTTTCCAAGGGCAGTTCTACTCAGAGCCACTGGAGTGTTCTCACTAGAATGACACACTACAGTACACTAATAAATAATTCTAATGATACTCCTCTTGCAAATTATCTGGGACTATTTTAAAAGAGTACAAACCCGTTATAGAATGTAAGCAAAATCACACAGTGTATGACGACTTGTCTATTCTGGCTGATGGATTTTGGAGTGCTCAGCACCTTTTCACATGGATTACGTCTTGCAATAACAGTACTTCAAAAAACTTCCAAGATCTTTTAAAGAAGTTTTTTTTTGTGGCTCAATCATAAATGAAGTGGGAATGGACTTAAAAAAACATTCAACTAAGTTTATCATCAAATAAGATACAAGATACCATCAAATACAGCAAGACACTCTGTCCTGTTAACCAGACTGTGAGTGAGGGTATTGGTCAACATTGGCCTCATTACTGATGACTGGGGTACACCACCAGGGACTGGACCTCTTCTGGATTTTGTGACACGGATCCCAACCCTTCCAGTGGTCCAGTTTTGAATTCCTGTCACTGGCCATTCACATAGCCAGTCTATGAGGACAGGCAACCTGTTAGGCAGTCTGATTGTCCTCACGGCAGGTAGGGTTTCCCTTACTCCCGGTCTGAAACTCTCCATTTTTTAATCTGAGCCTGCTGTTTCTTGTCCTCCCACCGTGCACCACTGTCAAGAACCTGGTTTCAACTTCTCGATAAGCTCCTCATAACTACTGGGGGGCTGAAAGGTCCCTCTCCTCACAGGCAAGGGCTCCAGGCCCCTTGCCATCTTGGCAGTCTTTGCTGCACTTGCTCCAATCACTCAGCATTCTTCCAGGGGGAGAGGGGTGGCAAAACCAAAAGTCATTTTCCAGGCATGGTCTAGTGAATGCTGAGCAGAGGAGATGGTGCCTTCCCAAAAGCTACTGTCCTTTCTGTGCTTTTCCTGAGGATGGGTGCAAAACACATCTTTTCCCGATCATCAAAGACTCCACGACATCAATCTCCATGATATTCCAAAGGCAGAAAACACTTTCAGAAACCTGGGATGCAGAAAAGCTGGTCCCAGGGACTTGTTTAGCTAAAATTTGTCCAACTCTTCTAAAACTGTTCCAACTGCAGGCTGCTTCTGAAAGTTGCAGCTGTGTCCTTCACCCTGCTCATGGTTACACATCCCCACGTCCTTCTCTATCCCTCTATTTGCGATGCAGTGTTGGGTCAATTCAGTTAAGTGATGCAAGAGAAAACCAAAGCAAGACCTTTTTTTAGGTTTGTTTTTATACCATATCAGCAAACTGATCCATTCAGTCAAGGGGCTACAAGACCATAACATTGAATTCAACGGAAATCACAAGGATCCACAGGAAGAAACAGAGGGTAGAGCTGGATATAAACAACTTTTTATCAGCTTAAGATGAACATTAAATCTTTTCTTGAGTGTTTTCCTGGATCTAAACCATGGCAACCACATGGCAACCACAGAGTTCTGTATACAGAAACAGCTCTGTATTTTCCTGCAAAATTTAGATTCTGATACATTTAGCATATTGCATTTGGAGAGTGAACACCTCCCACAGAGAAACAAGTTATGAATAAATGTTGACTATTTTCATTTTCTACTTCATTCTTCTAATATGTATCAGCTGTAACACAACTTCTGCACTCTGAACTTCACTGTACTAATCTAGCAGAAATTACGAGTTTAGTAATTGCTTATTTATGCTGTGATCTACTAAAAGCCTAACCTAAAATACACTGGGCAGGAGATGCCAAATAACTCACAAACATCGCAACATAACACAGGCAGACATCAAAAAATAGATTAAATATACACTAAATATATAGTATAATAATAAATACACTAACTATAGTAAGAAAACATAAAATCTTTAAAAAGAAACTGTGTCCCTCTGTCTCACAACCCATAATGATTCAAGTAATGGATTTATAGCAAGATAAGCCTTGTCGGGGAAAAAAAAAAATCCATCCTCTGCTTCATATACACTGTTCAAAGACACAGATGTTTTGGAATATATCTACAATCACAAAATGCACAAGATCTGATCTTGAGAGTGGGGAGAACTGACAACGACAAGGAACATGCTCAGCTGGAGTCCCCCTTCATCTCTAAACTGATGGAAGCAACCTCAAGCCTCTCCCAACCACTGAAAGAGCTGACATTAAACTTGAAGGGCCCCAAGCAGAGGCCAAGACATTATAGCTCAACACCCCCAGCTAAAGCACCGTGCAGAAAGACCTGACTTCCCTTGCAGATCAGCCTATCTCACATGTTCACTTGAGATAAGGACGTGTGTGCCAGCATTTTACTGCAGAACAGTTAAAATGCTTCAAATTCAAACACTGGTTTATCTCCCTGGAGCTTATTTAAGAACTTTCAGCAGGACTTTCATCCTGATGCAGACCCAACAAACATCAGCGGTCACTAAAAAGCATTTGCCACCACAGCAGAAATAGGTTGGGTGTCTTTTCCAGCCCTGAACTTTAACAGTGGCTGGCTCTTCAATCCATTTCAAAGTTCATTATGGTGTGTTTTTCCCTACTTCACAGTCAGGGAAAACTTCTAATCTAATGCTTTGCTTGTATCATCCATTTCCAGGCACCTATTTCTTTCATATATTTAAGGGGAAAGCCATGGGTTGTAGTTCTCACAGTTTCGTATATGGGACACTTGTTTCTAGATTGTAGTAAAAAAAAATATAAATACAGTTTGTATTCATTTTCTAATATATTAAATCCTCTTCATATCGCAACCCCCCATATTTTTTCCTAAGTAATTAAAATAATAAAAAAGACATTAATTAAATTAAGCACTTTTCACGCTTTCCTAAAAGAAGTCAAGTCTTAATTGCTTGCAGAATGCAAGTTCACAGGGTTTTTTTCTCCAGTTGATGGAAATAAGTTTTTTTCATTATGTATTTTTGTGAGCATCATTTGTCTGACAGCGCAGTAGTTTTTGCGCCTTTTTTTTTTTGGTTTTGTTTTTTTGTTTTGTTTTGTTTTGTTTTGTTTCCCTTTTTCACTTGTGAGGTTAACCCGGGCATGTGTGAGCATCCAAACGGGCAAACCACCAGAAATCATCTTTGGTCATAATTTTTATCAAATCAGAGGTGGAAATTTAGGTAAGGGGGAAAAAAAAAAAAAAAGAAAAAAATCAGTGTACCAAATAACCTGGTGGCAAAGGTTAATCTTCCCTGAAATGTCATGGTTTCTTGCAGCACTTTTCACCACAGCTGCTTTTGGTTTGTGGAGGGTTTTTTTTTGGAGGGGTGGCGGTGTTTGTTTGTTTGTTTTTAATTTCTTGTGAAAATAACATCAGTGACAGAGAATAAAAACTGGTTTCATCCCTTAAGAGTTTTGCAATCACCTGGGATGTAAGAAAGAGAATTTTAAATTGTGGTTTGATTCAAGTCAGGGACTTGAGCCTGGAGTTTTTAAACTTAAATAAATATTTCTCTATCACAAGACTGTTTAATTACTTTAGGATGATATTCCCTGTCTTATTTTAAAACTTTTGCAAAGCGTATCTGGAAAGCAACTATTTTTCTTCCAATGCCAAAAGAGGGGAAAAAAACTCCAGCACTTGGAATTATCTCAGTGAGCAATATTCTTTTCTGGTAAATTCCATTACAGAAACAGATTTTTTTTTTTTTTAATTTCTAGCAAGATTATCAATAAGTTCCTGTGTATATTGTGTTTAAATTTTAATGTAAATTACAATTAAAAATATTTTAGCATGGAACATAATTAAAGATGTGTTCTGTTACAAATAGAGCTCTGTAACTTGAGATAACATTCCCCTAGGCACTAAAAATAAAAAAGGTCCTCTTTACGTTGAGATTTGGATATAAGCACCCTCTGTGAGCATTTGGCCTTGCAACTCACATTTTTTGGAACTTAGATTAGGTTAAATGTTTAAGGATTTCTGTTTTCTGGCAAAAGTCTCTTATGTGAGACTGAAGCAAGGCAGAATTCTGTCTAAAATTAGAATGTGCAATAATTATATATAAGCAATATATACACCATTTAAAATCCCTTGCCTCTTGTCATTAACACCTTAATTATTCAGGGAGGATTTTTTAAAGCTTTCATGTGGCAGTCCAAGCCATGTGATGAGACTATTTTTATGCTTTAGTATTTGCATTGCAGTGAAATGTAGAGGTCTTTATCATGTGCTAGTCCCTTCATGGTTACCCATTCAAAAGGTAATTTGTGTCCTAAAACTTGTGTAGAACAAATGTCAAACAAATGGTTCAGGTGTGTACTTAAAGTAGGAACCCAAAAATCAACTTGACACTTTACCTCGTTCACTAACAGTACTTTATTGAGTTTATTCAAACATTGGTTTATCTCTGTGTAACTTATTTAAGAACTTTCAGCAGGACTTTCATCACGATGCAGACTCAACAAACATCAGTGATGATTAAAAAGCATTCACCATCAGAGCAGAAATAGGTTGGGTGTCTTTTCCTGCCCTGAACTTTAACAGTGGCTGGCTCTTCAATCCATTTAAAAGTTCATTATGATCTGTTTTTCCTACTTCACAGTCAGTGAAAACTTCTAATCTAATGCTTTGCTTAAAGTACTTAAAGTGAGAAACTTAAGGTACTTAAAGTAAGAAACTGAAAATCAACTTGACACTTTACCTTGTGCACTAACAGTACTTTATCATTGAGAAAATGTATAATTTCTGCTACAAAAACCCCAAACCAAGCACTTTCCCATGGCCAGCAAGATAAAATTTCAATCCCTTAATAAAACAACCTACCTCTAAGAGTGGTTCAGCATTTTCAGGAGGAAAATGGCAGTTTTCATCTATTCCATTACACACAGAGAGAAGAAACTGGGATTTTGTTCTATCACATTTTCTTTCTGTCGGGAGTAAATACCTCTGCGTATTCCACTGAGGAATGTATCCAAGCCTACAGATGATGAAAACATCAAATTCAGCTGAAAATCCCATTCTTCTAGTTTTGTTAGTTTTGTTGTAGTTTTAGACATTTAGTCAGCCAGTTCGTGTTTTCATGTCAGAGCAGCAGATGCAAAATTTAAAGTGTTCCACCTGAAGATTTGGTGGAAAATGGGCTTTAAAAGATCTTTCCTGGAAGATATTACTCCATAAGCCTAAAGGGGACTAATTCTGCAGGGACATAGTTGTGGAAATTCTATTTTATACACAGCAAACAGCAGGCACCTGCTTCAGCCAGTGGTTCCCAACTGAGCTTTTTGGATTGAAGCATTATTGTTGCTTGCAGGATACAGATAGTAATATACTCCCAGTTCCACCTTCTTTCCAGCAGCCAGGCTGCAGGAAAAAAGCTAAAATGGAAAGTAGATGTTTTTCTGATGTTGATTTTCTCCACGAGCAGTTTTTACTCTCAGAGGTCTTAGCATCAAAGCCATAGCCATCCCAATCTACAAAACTGGGGATGAAATGTAAAATGACCACATTTGAGCAGTAACCAGCAGAAATCTGAAAGCATTTCACCTGGACAATTCAAAATCAATCCTCTACCATTACTGAAAAAAGTAATTTATTTAGTTAATGATTTATTTTTATTATATCTATTAGAGACCTACTGTTCTCATAGCAGAGCTTTACACATGCAAACAAAGTTTACTCAGCACTTGAGCAGCACAGATTTCACTCATTTTTGACCACCAGACCCAAAACTCACGTGTAATCTTCTGCTCACTGGAGAGATGAACTGCTTTCTGTGCACCTCTAGCCTTATAAAGATATTTACACCCTTGAGTAATGAAGGTAAAACCATTCCAGAACAGACAGATTTGGTAATGGAAGGAACAGAAAGTACAAGGACAGGTGAGGACAGTCAACACTCAAAGCAAGCAAGCAGCTAAGGCATTTTAAAGAGGCATTGTTACAACATCTACCACAAACTTCTATATAAAAGGCCAAATCCTGGCAAATAATTCATAAAAATATATGGTCACTTTGCAGCGTTTCTTCTAGCAAGTGATACTTTCCCTCAAGCTTCATGTTAACCAAAACTTTTCAATAAGCTGAGCAACAAAAGTGTTCATTGCAACTTGAAATGTCAAACATGGTGTTGCTTAGATGGGTGAGCAACTTTTGTTCACAAGTTTTCTGTGGGTGTTGATGGAGAAGAAATTTGAGGTTTGTCCTCCATGTGTGAAGAAATTAAAAAACATCTCTGTGTGTACCCTTGTAAAAGGAAAATGCAGCAGTAATAATAGAAAATGGACAGAAAAATGGATATTCAGGAGTTCCTTCCATTATAAATTTTCTCAATTCCACTTAGTTCTGGGGAAAATAGTCTTTCAAAAAAGAAACGTTCACATTGTTTAATCTTCAATTAAACTTAATTTCTGTAATGCTTCAAGTTATATGCATACCAAATACATGCAACAAATCATCTCAGTCTACCCAATACATTTTATTGTTTTACTAAAAGAAATAAAAGTCCCAGGCAGTACATTCTTTACCATGTGCAACACCCTAATTTGGTCATCATATCTGCTGTTTAGGCGAGGGGATGTGTTTATATAGTTAAGTTAAAATAACAGGAACAGAGACCTGGATTCTGTTCTTCCCTTTGCAGAGGGTATAAAATAGGAGTTTGGACAATTCACATCTCAACGTTTAGTACCACAGCACTTGATTTTTAGCAAGCTGCCATATGCTCAGTATTGATGCTAAGCTTCCTATAAGGTTTCTCTGTCCTGTTGCAGTGGTTTCAATGAACATGAAACAGCAAAATATCAAGTTGTGCCTGTTACACAAACATTGACTCAAGCCTAGTGATCTCAGCATCCTGCTATTTCAAAAGCAAATGTTAAAATAGCCAAAAAAGTCAGA
>VYZQ01029555.1:0-17056 GCA_013400655.1 Mystacornis crossleyi
AGAAAACTAGGGACACTCCATAAAAATAGTCACCTGTGACATCCAGAAGTGGAGCAAACACAGCCTGGTTGGGAACATGAGCTGAGAAATCAGTCAGTATTAATAAAAAGGAGAGTGTAAATGGGAGGCCTCTTTTCACAGAATTCCAGCATGGTTGGGCTTGGAAAGGACATTAACAATTACCTTGTTCCCACTCCCTGCCATGGGCAGGAAACTTTAGGCCATGGTCTACAGAATGAATATGGTCTAAATGTAGAGATTTTAAAACATTTTCTTTTGTATTTGTGAATATATTTTAAGGTAATCTCAAGTGAAGGAACTAAGACGTAGCTTGAACAATTAATTTCAAAATTAAAATGCTAGAAGTAAAATGGTTTATAAAATAGTTATGGATTATATTTATAAGCAAAGTTATTTTCATGTTAAGTAATATGCTAAATAAAATTAATTAATACAATAAAATATTAAATAAGGCATTACACAATATATTAAATAACGTTAAAGATGTTAAATAATCCATTAAAATAATGTTGTAAAACCACAGAGAGCTCTTTATGGCCCAGAGACATATTTCAGTCAATGGAAAAGCTGTTACATTCAGGTAATGATGCCCTTCAAACCAATAATAAAAATTGTTTTAGAGAGGCATTGTCAAGCATGAACTGAAATAAAGATAAAGTGCTGACAGGGCAATCCAGCTGGACTATTCCATTCAAACCATTTAGTTCAAAACGGTGAACTGAAAAACCTTGGAAGTCATTGCCTTGAAAAAAACCAAAGCTTTGTGAAAAATGAATTCAAAGCAGAAAGAAAAATGAGCCTTAATTTGTCAGGAGAATTTTAGGTGTGCAAGGGGTTTGATGTCTTGCTGTAGAAAATCCCAGGAAAATATGGCTTGACTTCTGTAATGCAGATTGAAGTTCTCTACAAAGCATTAGGAATATTTTAAAATGTCCTACTATTGCCATTTAGTTTTCAGCACTGTGATGGAGTTTGCAGGCACTCATTTTTCCACCCTTTAGGGATGCCCCAGTGAGACAGGAAAGCCCATTATTGTTATTGAGAGGGAATTTTACCAGGAGCTGCCTTTTAAACACTCCACCTCCCAAATCCTTAAATAAAACCGTGAGCATTAATTTGCTTTGTGTAGAATTCATTTAATTGTGTGGAAATCCTTTCCACTTGAGTAAGGCCCCGCTATAAAGGGTTTGTGGGGTGGTATCACAGGGTGAGGAACAATTGATGAGGAATCATTTGGGAAAAGGCATTTTAAGATAATCTTAAAGCCTGCAAACATAAGAGGAAGATGTGAAGAAACCAATTGTAAGCAAAATATGCTATAATGTAACCCTTTTTTATACAAACATAGATGAAATATGTATTTACTTCCTCTAAAAGACCTAAATTGGGACTTGGAAGATGGAAAGTTTAAATACTCTTTTTTTCCCAATTTTGAGAACGTATGTTTAGCACAATGATTTATTTTAGATTCTTCATAGCTGAAGACGCAGAATGAGAATTAATTTCAGCCAAGAATTGGAATAGGATGGTGTTCATAGAGTGAAAATTGTAGATTTGGGCAGATTTTCAGATATTTTAGTGCACCTGACAAGAGCTGATAACATCATCTATGTTAGAATAATACCTTGTAAAACAAAATCCTTCATTAAGATGAAACTACTTATGGAAAAATAACATTAACTACAGAGCTCGTGTGCCCTAAGTTTATTGCATTTAATTACTACAGTTTCCTCGAAGAGGTTTCCTTGAATATCTCATTTGTGCTAATAGGAAACTGTAATTTATATCTGCTTCAGCTAAGAATAGAGTGGTAAATGTTGAAGGTGGTAAAAAGAGCTCCTGAAAGCTGTTCCACAGATGAGGTGCCATTCACTCTGGTATTTTGACCTCTAACATCAGATTTTGAATGCAGCTCAGGAACTTTCTTTGGCCTCTTCATTTTAATGCAACCCAAACGCTTCCTGAGCAAGCCATTAGGCAGCAGCCAAATTTTGTTTTAATCAAATGGACTCATGGATGGGTTGTTTTCTGTGTCTGGCCAGGATTCTGATTTGCAAATCTAAAAGGGGACTCAGGGCTTCAGGATGCTGTTAGCAAAGGGGCACTGAAACTATTCAGGAAATCAGGGAGGGCTGCTGTGTTTAAAGAAGTTATGTGTACATGAGAGTATAAAGTAGGAGCAAAGAGTTGTAGGGTTTGGAGCTGGGCCAGGGCAGGTTTAGGGTGGAGATCAGGGAAAGGTTCTTCCCTCAGAGGGTGCTGGGCACTGCCCAGCACCCCGGGGAATGGTGACATTCCCAAGGCTGCCAGAGCTCCAGGAGCGTTTGGGGGATGCCCAGGGTGGGATTGTTGGGGTGTCTGTGCAGGGCCAGAGCTTGGACTGATGAGCCCTGTGGGTCCCTTCCAAATCAGGATAGTCCGTGATTCCCTCTCATGAATCAACACGAAATTCCATCTGTGTCCTGCTGAGGGATGGCACTGCCTTCCTTGGGTCACAGCCCTGCGAAAGGTCAGTGCACAAACACAGTGTGACTTCAGTGTGCAGGACCATCTCAGAGTGCAGGAGCATCTCAGCGTGCAGGAACATCTCAGCCTGCAGGAACATCTCAGTGCAGGGACATCTCAGAGCAGGAACATNGCAGGAACATCTCAGCATGCAGGGACATCTCAGCGTGCAGGGACATCTCAGAGTGCAGGAACATCTCAGCCTGCAGGAGCATCTCAGCGTGCAGGAACATCTCAGAGTGCAGGAACATCTCAGCATGCAGGAACATCTCAACGTGCAGGAACATCTCAGAGTGCAGGAACGTTCCAGCCTGCAGGAACTTCTCAACATGCAGGAACAAATCAACATGCAGGAACATCTCAGAGTGCAGGAACATCTCAGTGGGCAGGAACATCTCAGCCTGCAGGAACGTTCCAGACTGCAGGAACTTCTCAGCATGCAGGAACATCTCAGAGTGCAGGAACATCTTAGCGGGTAGGAACATCTCAGACTTCAGGAGCATCTCAGTGCAGGAACATCTCATCCTGCAGGAACATCTCAGTGCAGGAACATCTCAGCATGCAGGAACTTCTCAGATTGCAGGAACGTTCCAGCCTGCAGGTACATCTCAGACTGCAGGAGCATCTCAGCCTGCAGGAACATCTCAGCCTGCAGGTACATCTCAGACTGCAGGAGCATCTCAGCCTGCAGGAACATCTCAGCCTGCAGGAACATTCCAGCCTGCAGGAACATTTGGTAGATAACGATTTGTTATCTCTCAAAATCCATGTTTAATAAATGCAGTCTGTTGCAGATTTATTTGCCATGTAAGAAGTTAAAAGGTTGTGATTATGGAGGCCTCTGCAGAGGAAATTTTCCCCTTCTGGATGCAATTTTTCTACCCTTAAATGATATTTAATCTCAGTAGCAGGTGGAGAAGTTGACTGCAAAACACAGAATGGCACTCCAAAAAATTGTAAGCTTGTGATACCAGGGCTGATGAAGATGTGATATTTGTGGATGTGCCACTGTCACTCCTGCTCCAACATTTTAGGGGAACCTTATTTGCCTTGACTCCATCAGCAAAGTCTTCCTTTTCCAGTGGGACAAGTAAAAGTGACATGGAATAAAGAGATCTTTGTAAGTGTTCTTCCTGTTTTAGTTAACTACACACTTCTAGTCGTGAGGAAATGATGACTAGAACAATATTCAGAGAAAATTAAACTTCTAAAAAATTGAGGTTTTTTAAGTTGATGCCTTGCATTCCTCAGCATTGGGGATTTTTCCTATTAAAAAAAACTACAAGTAAACTTTAGAGGAAAAGTTTTAGAAATAGGTGCTGCTTTGGGGATTACATTCAACAGCTGTTATGCTTAAATTAAAACACGGTTGGAGCACAGAATCCCGACTGATTATTTCCTATCTGAGCAGTTCTACTACTGCCCTGCTTATTACAGACTGCAAAAAGAAATGAGCCAAACTTCTCTTTCCTCCTGTTGTGAAGCCAGAACTCCATGTCTCAGGTAATACGGGATGTCCCCTCCATCCCATAACTCACCCTACAAACACCAGGGTGCTGAGGGAGTCAAACACAGGCCTTTGGCAGAAGTCATGCATAAAATGACCTCCAGCAAAGTTCCTTCTCCTCTCCTGCATTCAGTTTTCCAGGATTAGGCTCCGTGTTTCTGGTAGTTTGATGATTGTCCTCAGTGCCACACACTTGGAAAAGAATTTGAGACAAATGCATTTTAAGCTTCTCTTCACAACGTAGGCAAACCCTGTAGGATCAGTTTCGGTTTTCCTGTGGATAGGAAAGGAACAGGGATGAGAGGGAGGAGAAACTGTCAGAAACATCCTGAAACATCAAAATCATCACAGAATATCCCAAGTTGGAAAGGACCCACAGGGATCATCCAGTCCAGCTCCTGGCCCTGCACAGACACCCCAAAATCCCACCCTGTGCATCCCTGGGAGCCGTGTCCAAACACTCCTGGAGCTCTGGCAGTCCTGGGAATGCCACCATTCCCCACGGAGCCTGGGCAGTGCCCACCACCCTCTGGGGGAAGAATCTGAAATCAACTCAGGGCTTTTTGAAAGTTTCCAAAAATCTCTTTTCCCACTGACAGGAATCTGCCAGTTTTGTTCTCTGTGCCTGAGCTGTTCATCCATTTCCAGGTAGTGCAGCAGCAATTCCCACACCTCCTCTTGCCCTCCCACCACACCCATTGCCAGGCTCCTGGAATCCGTGCCAGCAGAGCCGGGATCTCCCTGCTGGTCTTTGTTCCTCCAGGCCCAGCTCTGTGCACCTAAATGTGACGTTTGCCTTGTCGCCGTAGGGTTCTTCTCTCTTTGAGTTTCTTTCTTCACCTTTAACAAGTCATTGGGAAAAATAATCGTCCAGCAGAGACAAAATTCTGGATAATCTGGTGCCCGTGTGTCTTCTCCATTTGCCTTCCCAGAGGATGAGAGTGTGCAGAAAAACACTCCCTCTTTCAGCTGGGGAAGACAAATGAGTCCATGCATTTTTCGTAAGTGGATGTAATAACATTTGAGAGTATTTTGGCTCTTGGAGCAGAGATGTTGTTTTTGCTGGGCATAATTGGATGGAGTTTCACAAGAATTTATTTTCCTGGTCTGCCAGCTAAGTTCTATCCTGACCCAATTTTCAGGTTATAAACCTACAGGTGGCAACTAACAACTGATGATTCACAGCTGTAAAGAAAGTATTTTAGTAAGAGGAATTTCAGTATTAAAGTCCTGCAACATATTTAAAAAGAAAACTAACAAAAGGAATATATTTCTGATTAAAAATACCCTTACAAAAAGCCAAAACAGTAAAAGAAATCTCTGGGCTCTTTGCAGCACTGCACAGAAATGCAAGTTGGCTGAAACATCTGCAGTATCACATCATCTGCTCCGCAGGAATCTTGTTGAAGGCAATTAATTGTTAATTAGCAGTGTGCCAGCAGACAGCTCAGGAAAGGATTGTTTGCTGAGTTAGTGCAAGTTGTCATCTGTAATTTATGTGGCAGCGCAGTTGCAGAATCTGCGTGTCTGAGGGAATGCAGTGGGGCTGCCTTAGAGAACTTCACACACAGCCCTGAAACTCCTGTGCCAGCGCTCGGGTGCTGCCAGAGCCGAAATGGAGACCCGGAACAGCCAAGGGTGTGTTCGACAAGAGCCAATCAATATTTTCCAGGCAATTACTTTGCTTTACTGACGTGCAGCTTCAGTCAAAAAGACTTCAATAGAGGAGACGTTCTGAAAACATGGGACCTCTTTTTAACTTTTGAAGTGGTATATTGCTGATGCAATCTATTTCAAAAACAAAACGTGATTGAGCTGAAATTTTAGGGGGTAATATACATTTCTTATTATTTTGCACTGGGGAGAAAAATTAATTACCTTCATTATGGGTTGATCTGTCTTTTGGAGCTTTTTTCCTACTTCAGATCTGACACAGAACCAAACCACTCCCTCGTTCCCACCTGTGACTGTGTTTCTAAAGGTAACTTGCTGTGGATTTTAATGCATTTTAAAGCAACACTTGGCAGAGTGTGCAGTGTTGCTGCCACCCCTCACCGAACCTGAATATTGCACAGGTTCCCATACTGGGAAGGTAGAGAATCAGAGGGGGAAAAGTGGGAAAACTCACAGGGTGAGAAAGCTCAGGGGCTGAGGCGGAGACAGTTTAATCCGTAAAGCAAAGCTGCACGTGCAAGCAAAGCCAAACAGAGGATGAATCCCCTATTTCTCATCAGCAGGGAGGTGTTTAGCCATTTCCAAGAAGGCAGGACTTCCTCCCGTGGGATATTTGGGAGGACAAATGCCATCACTCAAATCATCATCCTCCCTCCCTCTTTGCCCCGTTTTTTCCGGCTGGGCACGACACCTCAGAGCATGGAACGTCCCTGTGGTCAGAATTCCCTTTTGTCCCAGCCCGGTCCCCTCCCAGCTTCCCGTGCATTCCCATCCTCTTTGCTGGCAGGGAACCCGAGACGTGGAAAAGCCCTTGGTCCTTGTGATCACTGTTCAGTCAGCATTGTGTTACCAGCACTGACCTGTCACAAATCTAAAATGTAGCTCCAGCCCAGCGACTGTGAGGGAAATGACTCTGTCCCACCCCAAACTGGCCCAGTAGGGAGGTCTGGAGCTGAGCTTATCAGAACAGGAGAAATAAATTTTCATCAAGGAATGTACAGATAGGAAGGCTTATAATTGCAAGATATTTACATTTCCATGTTTATTTACTTTAACTATTGATGATTAGCTGCATCTATAAGCTGGAATTTTATTTTTTTTAATTACTGTGCTACAGACTCAACCTAAAGCCAACTTGGTTTTGTGAAATTCCGGGTTTAACCCAAAGCCTGGCTCAGTGGGTTTCTTGTAGAAAAGAAGGGCACTGCCTAAGGGCTGGGGGAGATGTTTCATCCTGTCAGGCTCACTCTTTCCTATCAGATCTGTGAGAGTTGTTCAATTCCTTGAACTCTGTAATTCCTAACAATCTTCCCATATTGACCTGGAGCATCCAGTGCACAAAGCAGCCCCTTACCCTTATTTCCAACAGGGAAGAAAGAGTGTCTGGGATAAGGTAAAGGCCTTTAGGTGCCTGCAGGGAGCATCTGTAATCTGAATTAAACTCTGACATGGTTCACAGAGTAATTTTAATAATACAAAATATTTCACTATAGTTGAGAACATGTCCAGAGAACCTGAGCACAAACTCTCCTCAGAGTCCATTTCTTTCCCAGGTTGGAGTAACTGTGAATTGGGCATGCTGATAACATCTATATGTGCTTGAAGACTGCAAATTCAGTCTCTGATCCAGGAGAATAATTGACTATAACTGTTAGTGGAAGGCAGCTGTGGTGTTACACATCGAGTTCTCAGGTCTCTTTGGTATTTCTGTTATTTGGTCTCACTTTTAAGCCCCACTAGAACATCCCAAAGGTGTCTTCTCACTTAGTGCTGTCATTCATTTGTTATTTTCTAGGTTTCAGTTCAGTCGGACGGGTGACTGCTAACTCTTGGAAGGTGTGTTTAACCTCAGGGTTGGAGGTTCTCTCCAAGTATGAAATTCAGGTTTAGGAAGCCCAAGGTGCATTAACCCTGTTAGCAGAGGGGCGTGTCCCAAAGCACAGTGGGAATGGGTGAATTGACTCCAGGAACCCACAGTTTGTGCCCTCTTTTCCCGGGGATCAGCACAGCTGCAGCAGAAACCCCATTTTGTGGAATATTATCACCCACTCCTGTCTAGAAGAGGGCGTGGAAGATAAAATGCAGGTAACCAAATACAGATCTCAGACTGACAGAAGGGGGCAAGGGAAGGGCAACATCAAGAGATGGAAAAGTGTTTTTTTTTTGCAGCTCTCTTCAACCCAAAACTCAGCGTCTC
The DNA here is from genome assembly GCA_013400655.1 of Mystacornis crossleyi. Classification (NCBI taxonomy): domain Eukaryota; kingdom Metazoa; phylum Chordata; class Aves; order Passeriformes; family Timaliidae; genus Mystacornis; species Mystacornis crossleyi. The sequence continues at coordinate 7,905 of VYZQ01029555.1, forward strand.
ACCCACTGAGGCAATAAATTGGATGGAGAGATATCTATTGTGATAGAGGTTAAGCCTTTCTAAATAGAAGCCAAACAATCAGGTGCTGCTTTGCTTAAAATTGTCTGCAACAAATAAATCTCTTTTTTTCCCATTGCAGAAAACAGATTAGGCGTAAATCAGCCTATTTTTGATTGAAGTCAGCCTGCAATAGAACACCTAAAGGTGTCTGTGTTGTTCACAAATGGCTTTGTGATCTTAGGCTTTTGATCCAAAATATTGTCAGATTGTTATCGCTGATGAAATTCTTATTGCATTTCTTTGCTTTTGGGTAGCTATTTACCCACAAAGAGTCCACCCTAATGAAATCTTTCTCTAAGGCTTGTGCAGATTTTGCTTATAGCATATCTAAACTGAGGTTTTTAAATCCAAAGAGGATTCTTGTTCCCTGCCCCCCTCCCCTCAATTATATTGTCACAGGGTTCTGTATTGCAGAAAGGACACAGAAATTCAGAGTTACCATGAGGAGAAGAAACGAGCCAAGCCCCAGTTTTTCATTTCCAAAGCTACATCACATGACTTTAGGTGACAAAAATTTTGCATCCTGGCAGAATCCTGAGGGAATGTGGATTTTTCTTGGAGGTTGCTTTCCCAAGTTGCTCTAAGTATGAATGACTTCCCTTGATTAATTTTAGTTTATAAATCTAAATAAATGTAGCCTTGGAACATTTGGTACTTCACAGCACCATTCTCTGGTTAGTGGAAACATCTGATTTCCACCCCCACCCCTGTACTTTCTGCACAGAGTTGTAAAGGATTCCTTGGGAGTGTGGAGAGAAACCTGAATAAAACAAGACTTGGATTGCTTTTTAGGGCACAACATTTTAATGTAGGGCCCAAAAGGCATGGCCAGGGAACTTATGCAGGGTCTCCCCACAGGCTGGCAGGAACGGGCAGGAATTCCTGGTGAGGAGCACCAAAGGCGTGGGTGAGAGCATGAACTGAGACCCAGCCTGTAATCCAGGGAATTTCTCTCATTGCAACAGCGAAGGCTCCGCCAGAATGAATTAAAAAAAAAAAAANAAAAAAAAAAAAAAAAAGGGTTCTCAACCTGCTCTAAAATTTGTCATTTTGTGTTGCAGGCACTGTGAAGTGCTGACAAGGATTAGCAGCCAGCAATTACTCCCATAAGCACTTCAGCTGGCCGGAGTCTGAATGGGAATTGGTGCAGGAACACAGCAGCAGGTAAAACACCCGACACCAGGAATTAATCATCTCAAAAAGGGAACAAATCAGCAGTGAATGAACACCTTCAACATCTGCCTGTGGCCTGCCCCTTGCAGCAGGCCCTTCAGTCTGGGGTCATCAATCTGTTTGATGAAGGTTGGTCTCTCCTCTGTACTGAATCATCAGATGTTTACTGTCCCTCAGCTCCCCTCCATTTTTAGAATTACTCTCAGGAATAAAATGAGAATTCACTGTCAGCTTTGATGTTCGAGTGTATCCTGTTGAGCCTGCGAGGCCTGGCTGGAATACAGAAAAGCAGTGTCTGTTTTGATCCCTGCTGAAAACGAGATGAAGGAGGGGGTAAAAATAAATCAACGAAAAAGCCCTGAGAGTTGAGTTTGGTTTGTGCAAAGTCAGCTTGGGAAAAATTGATCCATTCCGTCCTCAATTCATGAATATGAGCTGCATTAAAAACAAAGGCAAACCGCAAATAGACCACCCCAAATCAAACCCAGCTCTGGTAATACCCGTGGGGAGGATACTTAAAAAAAAAAAAAGAATTTTGTATTTTTTTTTTTCCAGTTTTACCACTGCCAGTTTTTCCTTTCCCGAGATAGGTTTGACTAGAACTAGATATGCTGGCATCAAGAAGAAAAGAGAGAGGCTCATCCTGCACCTGTTAGGTGCAAGGGTTGGTGTGACAGAGAGCTGACAGGGTGAGGCCCCAGCACCCACTCTTGTGCCAGGCATCACTGAAATGCAAAATTCGGAAAACTTTAACCACAGCAGAAGCTCCAACGTGAAATGTACAAGCGGGGTACAAAGTCAGCTCAAGTTAATATAAAATCTGTCCATGGGCATCTTTCCACTGCCTTCCATGAGCAGGTGTCCAGGCGGGCCATGGGGCTGGAGAGGGAGAGGATCCACAGGAAGGAAGAGCAGGCTGTCTCTGGGGCATTTCCAGCACTGAATCCTGCATTTAAGAGCCTGCGTGTTCCAAAGTGCATCCCCTGGAGTTGCAGAACGCAGCCTTGCTGATCTTCACTGCAACAGGGTGTGGAGCTGAGGGAAGATTTGAAGCAAGAACCTGGCTCGGGTGCTGCCATTTTCCTACGAGAAGCTGCAGAGATGAGGAAAGGAAGAGGTATTTAATTTGGGTTCAGAAACTTAGGGTGAAAATGACTGACCTACAAAAAATTTTAAAAAGGAGAGGGTTACATGGGAAAAAAAAATTCTCTATTCGAAATACTCGATTCAACCTGAAACAAAACCATTTGTAATATTTTTTCCCCTATTCTCGCCTCTTTCACAGCTTGAATTTTCAGCCAAGCCCCAGCTAGCAATGCCCACATGGGCTGGTTCTGCATTTTCCTGGTGTAACTCGAAAGCGCCCACATTGTTTCCACACTTCCCAAATGTTCCCCCTCCATTTATTTTTTTCATCCCGTCTGTCCCCCGGCTCCCCCCGCCGCCCTTTCCAGCTGAAGTTTCTGTCATCTGTTCCCGGCGGGTTCCTTTTTTTAACTTGCCGGGCCCGCGCCAGCCCCCCGAGCGCGGCAGGTGCGGGGCTGGCGGCGCTCCCCGCCCGCCGCATGCGGGTCCCCATCCCTGCCCGAGGGGTGCGGGGCAGGGCCGGGATGCGCAGGGATGCGGGGCAGGGCCGGGATGCGCAGGGGATGCGGAACGGGGCTGCCAACCTGCCGGGCTCGGCCCTGCCCGCGGGGCGGGGGAGCGCAGGCTGGGGATGCTCGGCTGGTGATGCTCGCTGGTGATGCTGGGTGGAGGAGAAGGAGGAGGAGGAGGAGGAGGAGGAGGAAGAGGAGGAGGGGGGAGCCGGCGGGACAGGCTGAGGGGGGCGGAGGGGGGGGGCGGGTGGTAAAACATCGNAGGGGGGAGGCGGGTGTTAAACCATCGCTCCGGGGAGGGCTGAGCATTTGCAAATTCCGGCTCCAGAGCGCGGGGAGCATCCCACTGCCCACGCCGGGCCGCCAGCAGCGGCAGGGCAGGACGAGGCTTCCCGGCTCCCGGGGATCCCGAGCGCCTTCTCCCCGGCCGGCCGTGCCCTGCCCGAGCTCCCGGAGCCGCGGCCACCCGCCCGCAGGCAGCGCTGCCCGCAGCCCGGCCCCGGTCCCCGCAGGCACGGGCAGAGCCCTGGGTGAGTAACGCGGGCGCTCCCCCGCTCCTCCGGGCAGGCCACAGCCGCGCCGGCCCTCCTGCACAGCCCCGGGCGCAGGTGAGCGCCTGCAAGGTGCAGCAGCTCCCTGGCAGGTCAGCCGGGCTGGGCTCCGTGCCTGGGGAGGGATTTTTGAAAGGCTCCGTTACCCGCTAGGAAGTTATCTGTCTGCGCTTGGAAAAAACGCCTTCCCTCGCACATAATGGCCTCTCTCCCCGCCAGCCCTTTCTTTTCCTTTCCCCCTGCTCTACAACTTTTCCAGCCCTCCCTTGCTCTCACCTGCAGGTCTCCGTAGGTACCAAGAAGCCAATGCCACGCTGGGAGATGCCAGTCGCTGGGGATCAGTACCAGCCAGTGTCTTAACACACCTGTGTGTTTTTCTTTTGTTCTCCACTAGGCTGACAAGTCATGACAGCTGAAAAGACAATTCCTATAATTAATGGCAAGCCAGAAGATGCTTTGGACCCAGAAGCCTCAAGTACCAACCTCGTCCACAGCAACGATAAGAAAGTTCATGAAAGAGGTCACTGGAACAATAAGGTTGAATTTGTGCTTTCTGTGGCGGGGGAGATTATTGGGTTGGGAAACGTCTGGAGATTCCCCTATCTTTGCTACAAGAATGGAGGAGGTAAGGTGGCATCACGTGTGGATCTACATGGAATTAAATACGGGAGTTAAAGAGTTAAGAATGCTTTGCGGTGATTTATTGCACTAGTGAGAGATACGTGTTCAGGATTTCAGTGCATGTGCAGACAGGGAAGCTTTAAACATCTGACAACTCAGAAAAAATGTGTTTCTCTGTCCTTCTCTCCAAACACTGCGTGGTTTATTTTTACAAGCTCCTTTTGCGTTAGTAAATTGAGATTTTTATTTTTTTCAGTAGCATTTTTCGTGCAGAAGAAGCCAGTGTTCTGCTGTAGTAGTACACGCTGTCTTCTGCATGTCAATACACACCCAGGCATACTTAACTAAGTTTGTCTGACACAGAAAAGAAGGCAGCACGTTATTTGTCACAACAGCGTACTTTGGAGAGGATGAATATTTTTTTTCTAATAATGCCTCAAAGACTAAATTTTTTTCCTTGTCACATGAAGTTTTTTATACCTCAATGTGCTTTTTTCCCGTCAGTACTTCCCCAGTTCCTACAGCATGGTAGGGGAAGATGTAAAACTGCAGGTTAGTTACTCAAAGAAGAGAGCAAGCCTTGATAAATGTAAAATATGAATGTTGTTTGGGAGAGAAAAGAGCAGACTTAACTTCTACAGAAGTATAACATGTGGCATGCATGGGTTATAGCTAACTATAAACTGTGTGAGATGTACGACAGCTGGGAATAAGCACATCAGCTGTGACTTGGGAAGCAACGAAGAAAGAAAAGTAAATTACAAACTCAGTTTAGAATTCCGTGGACTGGGTTCAACATTCTCCCCACTTGAGGCCTGAGTCAGTGGTAGTGTAAACATAGAGGCTGGGAGAAAAATAGGATGTGCAGGGCTGATAAGCATTGATGTGCTCTTTGACGGGTTTGTTTGCTAACGATGGTGTGCCAAAATTCTATTCCTTGTCTGAACTCGGGGATGGTTTTTAGCCCATTTTGTCTGCTGTTTCTACAAGACAAATACTGCTGTGGAAGTTGCATTTATCTTTGGAAGTTCCTTTCTTTATGGATCTGTATTCTGGCAAAACTTGGGTAGCAACAGTTCACCTCTTTAGAGAACGCTGCTACCAAACCCCGCTGTTAGACACGAAAATTAACATGCTGCATATCAGATACACAGCACTTCCTGTTGATCCCAAAGTGTTCCCAGAGAACTTCTGGCAGAGGAAGTGACAGAAATTTGGTTTTGCTGTGTAATTTTTGGGTTCCTACGGCCACCTTGAGGTGCCCATTTGTAGACGTGTGCCAACTTGTCTAAAGGTGATGCTCTCCTTTATAAGGCTGTAACATGAGGTAGAAAGAATTCTAATAATCTTTTGGGGTGATTTGATGAAAAAGTAATTACTTAACTATCACATATAATTAATTTAATTAAGAATAGAATGAATGGGTGTGTTTTAATTGGTCGTGTCCTGGCACCATGGGACATTTGCCATCGACCAGTTTTAGTCAATGAAGGCTCTGTCTATGACCTGTGGCTTTGTAACCCCCTGCTGGAATTAGGCCAGAGTTTGTTTTTAGTACATCTGATGCATCAAACTCCGTGGTGTGTGGTAGGGGAGGACAGTGGTAAATATCTGAGCTAGCTGTGAAATAAATTGCTGCTCACAGAACAAATCTGGAAGCTGTAGTATGGAACCTGTGAGGTCTGACCTCTGGGACTTACTCCAAGTCATAACACAGAATGCAGGAATAATCTTCTATAATTTTAGGTTGTTCTTGTGGATGTTCAGGCTTTAAGGACAATTAATTTCTTTGTGTGTTTAGAATTAGGTATTTCTTGGAGTGTGATCTTTTTTGCAAGCTGGGAAAGCTGATGTTTTCTAATGTTCCTGATGTATGCCTGCTGGAACAGTGTTGGAAAAACAGCCCAAACTGATACTTCAGATTTCCACAATGTTAATTTAACATTGTTAAATGTTAACTTAACATGTTTAACTGCCATGTCAAACTCACTGTGATTGTGTGCTTGAGAGGGCCAAGCTGGATTTGGAACTGAGGGGTAAATTATCCAGAAGCCATGCAAGAATTCCATTCTTTGTGGAATCCCCATGGAGTGCTCGAGAGGCACCTGGGATTCAACTCTAGGGAAATTTCCTGGCTGGGGGAAGAGACTCCTGGTGATGAGGTGGCAGAGACTGCCAGGCAGAGCAGGTGGATTTAGTTGTGTCAGCTTTCTGATCAAGGTGACTGAAGCACAGTGGGTGCAGGGTGTGGCTGTGCTGTGTTTGGGGTTTGCTGAGGTTCACTACCTGCGCTGGAGTGCACCGACAGCATCCAACAAAAACGTTGATGCTTTGTTATTTTCTTAGAATTTCACAGTAATCTTTCTGCCCGAGGAGGCCAAGCCCTGCTTTCCCGTCCTTGTAAGTCGTTCTGGAGTTTGTTTCCTCATTCCCTTTTCACAGTCCTTATCATCAGGCTCGTATAAATAACGTGAAAAGGATTTCTCGGATTTGATACCTGTAGCCCTTCTTCACCCCTGAAAAAAGCAAGGAAGGTAGTGCAGACTGATGTGGGGCTGAGCAGAGCAGAACTTTGCAGCTGAGCACAGCTGGGATCTTCTCGGCGTTTGAGAGCCCCGTGAGCTGACTTTGTGCTGAGGACTTTGGTCTGGTTTAGTCTGTGGCCCTGGCTTACAGGTTAACTTTTGGCACTGGGGGCAGGAGTGAACCCTTCCTGCGCTGCCAGCGGGATGCCCGAGGGATGGCTCACAGCTGATCCTCCCTCTACTGGGAGAACCCTCACTGTGCTGCTGAGGAGCTGCATTCATTCTAACCAGGACCCTCCCAATATTCGCTTGCAGGTGCTTTCCTCATCCCCTACGTGGTCTTTTTTATTTGCTGTGGAATACCAGTATTTTTCTTGGAGACGGCCTTGGGGCAGTTTACAAGCGAAGGAGGCATCACATGCTGGAGGAAAGTTTGCCCTCTATTTGAAGGTAACAGTTCTGTGTTCTACTGCAAAAGAAAGCATTCAGTTTGGAATAAAATGAAATAAATTGTATCAGAATTGATGTTAAGATATACTTGAGAGTAAGCATTGTTTTAAATTAATCAAAAAGCAGAAGTTTTCTTTTGTGTCTCACTTTTTGTTTTGCTTCTCCAGGCATTGGCTATGCTACCCAAGTTATAGAGGCACACCTAAATGTATATTACATCATCATTTTAGCATGGGCTATCTTCTATTTGTTCAACTGCTTTACTACAGAGCTTCCCTGGGCTTCCTGTGGCCATGAATGGAATACAGGTATGACCTCAGCAGAGACTAGCACTGTACGAATCCTTCCAAGTGATGGATTGATATATTGAAATGTCCTGGACAAAGCCACTGGTGTAGCAAAGTCTGTGGAAATGGGCCAGCCACACCATGCTACAGCAAGAGAAAGGAAACCTGGAGTGAAACTGCCTTGGACCGTTTTGGGTTGGGTCCTTGTATGAGCCTTTACTCCTGCAGAATTTAATGTCAGCAGAAAAAGACTATGGATTTTGTTAATTCTGTAAGATGTTCTGGCTAAATCCCAAGACTCTCATTTGCAATCATATCTATTCTCCCTGAGCACAGAGAGTGAATTGTGAAGCAGAGAATGACCTGATGACAGGTTGCAATCTTGCTCTTTCACTCTAATGAAATCAGGAGGAGTTTGAATGGAGAGCAAAAAATATTAAATGTGGATCTTTGGATTTGCTCTTTTAAATGCCAGATGTTGAGGGATAATGTTCATCAAGCTACTTCTGGAAATTTAGTCTCATAAATAATCCTTGCTGCATGCAAAGTAGCCTCCTGCATGAAGGATGAGGTGTGCATTCATGAGGGTTTGCAGGGTAGGGCTCTGCATCTGTCCTCTCATTGATATTTATATCTGTAATCCTCTGCTCGTTGAGTCTGCGGGTCACAAACATCCACGGGGAGGATCTCATCCCAATGCCACCTTCCTGAAGTTTTGCATTTACCCCTTACATACAGCCCAATTTCAAATCAAGCACCCATTGCGTTGTCTTTTATGGTTTTCACTAATTAGTGAATTCACTAACGTGTCCTTTGAGCCCACCTAAAGCTGCCCGAAATCTTAGTTTACATCAGGGAATGAATTTTGAACCCGGTGGACGTGGAAGGCTTTGGTGCCAATTTTGGCAGCCCTGTGAAGGAGCCTGGCCAGTGTTGCCACTGCCCAAATGCCCACAGTGCTGAGCTGCTTTGGCCTTTCTCTGTGTTAGAGATAACAGGGATAAGCCGAGGCAAATATCCGCTTGCCTGACCAGGAAAAAGTGGAAGTTTATGGCTGGCCATGTTCCATAAGCCATTTGTAGCCCTAAACCATTGAACCAGCAGCTGGAGCAGGAGCATCTTGTAATTCCCAATCCACTGCCTCAGTTTCTCAATGTTTCTTTCTTCTGCCTGAGGTGATTTTTTGGCCCTGTGCCTTTGGGGGAAGTGTTCTAGGAGAGTCCTCATGGGTGTTTGGCTGGGTTCTCACAATCTGGGGTTGCAGAAGTAGCAGCTTTGGCATTTAGTGCACCCAGAAACCTTTAACCCCACCCAGAAAACGTGGTGTGGAATTGGGGCTTTTTCCCATTCCCAAGGTGCACAAACTGGGAGAAGAACAACAAAAACTGTGCTCGCATGTCAGCAAAAAAAATCTTTTTTCTTTTTGTTCTTTTCTAGAAAACTGCGTGGAATTTCAAAAACTTAACATGAGCAACTGCAGTCAAGTCTCTTTACAAAATGCCACTTCTCCAGTGATGGAATTCTGGGAGTAAGTGCACAGAAACTTTATATTTGATCAGACTATTCATTACCTGGCAATGATTTATCATTTACACATGGTTAGATACCTCGTAACCCTACAGCCTTCAGGGATGTGAGTTCAGCTGGAAATTTTCTTATACAGCCACAGTCAGAATGAGAGTTTTTAACTCTTTTTATAGAGGATACAAGGAAAGGAATTCCATATCCTGAAAGGACATAGAACAAAGTGTGCCACTTGCTCGGGAGCTTGGCTCCTGCTGCTGGAGGAAAGAGCCTCAAACCCATACTAATGAGGAGGCAAAGGTGAAAGAAAGAGGATGATTTACAATATTCCTTTTTCCCCCCCTTTTCTTTTTTTTTTTTTTT
>VYZQ01029555.1:17084-42887 GCA_013400655.1 Mystacornis crossleyi
AAATGTTTCTTCCCTTAGGAGTTTGAGAGCTGCATCCTCATCCTTGTATCAGCTAACTAACACCCTGGCTTCTGTACCTCATTATTTTTTAAAGGACTGTGTAAGTGTTAGTCATCCAGCCAGGATAACAGCAGAGCTTAACTCCCTCCTGTCCCCCTGACTCCGGTTTCTAGTGAGACTAAGAGAAGAAAATCATCTGTTTGCAAAAGATGATCTGCTTTTGTGGTGACATATTTTCTCCGACTATAAATATTTAATCAGCGCAGCGTGGGCTCCCATTTGTTCCTCGCAGGGCGTTGTGTGTGTTCAGCCAATCACAGGAATAGAATGTTCCTTTTAACACTGAGTGATTTCACAGTTCAAAGCCTGTTACACGATTCTGGGTTACTACGATTTCTTGAGGACCCATTAATTTTATTTTGAAGACAGAGCCTTATTCTGAGGCTGTTTTGTGTTCAGGACAGCAACAGCTACACTTTGGAAGAACCAGGAACTGAAACTCCTTGAAGAGAGAGCTCCACCTGGACATAATTTCCTTGAATCTTAGGATGTGCTATTGCCTGAACCTCTTTTTCTTGCTACATCAGTTAACTTAGCCTTCTTGGGTTCTTTCAGCAAATAATATTGCTTTATTTAAAAATAAAATACCCCCCACAAATAAATTAAGCCTGAACAATATGAGACATATACACTCTCCAGGTAAAAGTGAGATTTTATTTTCTGTACAAATTTTCAATAATCTCAACACCTAACATCTTAAATCAAAATATATCTACTCCAATGTTTCAGCGTAAACAAGAGTTTCTCAGGTGGCAACACTTGACGCTACAACTTCATTTTATTTTAGCAAAAATCTCTTATGGTTCTTTGGGTTAAGGAGCATTAAGACTTCATATCATTGGAGTCAATGAACAACATATTTCCCCAAGTACTAGCCAATTTACCCCTTCATTCATATGATTTTTCAACAATATTCCCAACTCAGCCACTGAGGGTAACTCCGGTTATCCGGAGAAGTAGGAAATGTTCAGCTCAGTTTTACGGAGGGCACAGAGTAAGTTTCAGGCTCTCATGTTCCCGTGGTTTTGTGGGTTTTGTGTTAGTGCTCATCTCTGCATTGCCTGAATGCCCGTGTCAGCAGTTTTGTTATTTTGCAGCACGTACAAATCCATTTCAGGCACATCCCTTCTCAGAGATCTCTAAAAACGAAGCCAAACAAGATTCTCCAGCTCAGCTTGCAATCAAGTTGCAGTGGGTTTTAAACCCCTCAATTTTGGGGCATATTTCCCTACCTGATTTTTGGCTAAGTCAGGAATGAGTTATGAAACTAGAAGGGATAATCAGATTTAGCCTTTTCTCTAACTGGGTTTACAGTCTTGGGTATAAAAAGTTGAAAATACACAGTCCAAACCTTTAAAAATCACAAGGAAAGGAAATCAAAAAGGAAAATCACAAAGGAAAAGGTAAATGAAATAATCTGTTATTTGGAACTTCTTTCTTTATTGTGTCACAGACAAACTCCTTATAATACTAAGAGTTCACCAGCCAAAATAACTTGAGATATTAAACTTATCTGCTTTTTCTGTCCAAGCAAAACTGGAGTTGCATAGTTTTGCACACAGAAAATGAATGTACTCTCTTCCTGCTAAGGGAGGTGTTTGCCTTGTTTAAAATTTACGTAGTTGTGATGTTGCATGGCTTCAAAATTAAAAAAAAAAAAGACAAGACAAATGAGTTGCAAAGTGGGAGAATGAGCTTTATTAAAAATCAGGACCGATTTTGCATTGAAATAACTCATTGCAATTAAGATTATAATTAAATTATACGTCTTAAACATCAGGCATAAACGTACAGCAGCGGCCTGTCTGTATAAATGCACGGAGCAGATCCCAGAGCAGTTAAAACCAAGTAAACACCACTGGAACAGTTAATTTGTCTGGAGATAAACGTTACCAGCAATGTCATTTCCCTCAGCCAGAGGTGGTGTTCTGGTGATGCAGCTTTACTACAGCAATTCTGCCGTCAATTCCGGTGCCAGGGGCCGTGAGCTCGTTGTAAACTTGTTGAAGTTTACTCACGGAAACAATGAGTAAGGGGCTGGAGCAGACTGCTCGGAGCAGCTGCCCAGGGCTGTGTGCAGGGCTGGCCTGTGAGGATCCCCCTCGCTGCACAAACCCCTCTCACACCTGAGGCTCTCTGCACCACCACCAGGTTCCTTACACTTAACTAACCACAATTAACGGAACGGATTAAAATTAATTTCAAAATACAATTAATGCCTGCCAAGGGGAGGGGGAAGCTCTGGGTTTTGCTCTGAGCAACCATTCAGAACCTTTACACTTTGCTCCTTGCAATGCCAAGGCTGCCATTGAAATTCCTCTAAGTCGTGGCCACAGAGAGCCAATTTATTGTGTGAAGGGTTGGCTGCGGGGAAAAAAAAATTGGGGTTTTGTGGGATTTTTTTTTTTTTGTCTGTTGAGTTAATCTGTGGATTAGAGTGGTAATTATTGTGCACAGTGATCCTTTTTGCTTTTTGTAAGTGAGCTTGTTTACATGGCAAACCCAGTCCTGCATTTGTAAAGTGTCAGGCTGATGCTGCAGCTCTCCTTTCAGAGCCGTATCACATTGCCACAGCCTTTTAGAGTAATCACAGTGTCTTCAGATGGTTTTAATTAAACCCAGCCTGACGAGGAGAGTGCTTGGGGGAGACTCAGCAATTCCCCAGTGTTTTTGCAGAGCTCGGTGCTGCTCTCAAGCCCTGTGCTCCCAGTCTGAGGGAGGTTGTGGTGTTTCACACAGGATTCACTTTCTATAAGTGTCAGCAGAGGCTGGGAGCAAGGGAAGAAGTTGGATTTGGGTTTAAGTGAGCAAATGAATACACCAGGCCCAAAACATCTTCATTTCCGGCTTAGGAAAGGGATCTTTTCTCTTTTACCTGGTGCTGCTGAGTCTTTCCCACCAGCTACGCTGTAAGGCTCAGCCCTTATTTACTCAGGGCTGGAAATAAACCCAAATCCTCAGCCAGGTTGAGGACTGCAAACAAAAACTTCAGTCTTTCTGCTGAGATATTTGTAGCTTTTGCTGCTTCTGCAGCCTTGGCGACTGCTGAAGCTGTGGCTCGAGTCAGGCAGGGACTCACCCCGGTGCAGAGGTGGCAGAGGATGCCTGGCAGTGCCATGAAGCTTTTCCAGTTCCTCTTCCTCAGGTCTGCCCAGAGGATGCTGTTCCCTTGCCCCCTGAGCAGGTATAGCCTCACTTCTTCTCATAAATCATCCTTCTCTGCCTGCTTTGATAACTGCCTCATGCAGAGGGTGAGGGTTTAGTTTTGGCCTTGCCTGGGTTGATTATTTGTTAAAACAAACAAAACGGGGATTCAGAGAGAAATCCTGCAGCAGCTCCTGGATGCTGTTCTCCTCCTGCTACACTCCAAAGAACCTCACTGTGTGTGCAACAATTCAAAACTCAAAATTCTTTGTGAGCCTGTAATTGATAACCACTTACCTGTAGCTACACAGGGAAAATGGTCTGATCCTGCTGGAGGGGCAGCAGGCAAAGTCTGGGGGTTTGGACACTCTTTTCTTCTTTTCCTGCTTGGAAATATCTATCCCTGTTAGTATTTTAAGACTTCATTTGAGTGAGCACAGACTGGCCACTGACATCTGATTAAAATTAAGGGATTTAAGTGTTTCTTTGCTCAAAACGGCCTTGAAAGGCATAACATTGAGATTCCCTATTCTGTGTGCACAGTTTCTAAGGTAAGCAGCTAAACTCATAAAAATTCACTTTTTCTTCTTCACACTGCTGCTGTGTTCCAAAAGTCAGAGAGGAATCTGAACCTCCACTTTCCTCTTCATAGGCATGCCAGCATTCAGAGACTGACCTGTTCTGTCCCATTTATGGCCTTTCCCTCACCCCAATTGTATAGTTTATTTATGGATTTTCCAAGAAAAAGTAATAATCACAGTTTCAAGGTGTGGCCCATGGAATTTTTAGTGTCCAAATTTCAAACACAGTGGTAGCTGCCATGGTGATAATTACCGATAAATTAAAGCAGGGTATTAAAGAGAACTGTGGCTGAAGGTGAGGGTGTATTTATGGGAATCAGAACAGAGAGGAGATGCTCTGCTCCATGACTTTTCTGCTTTCTGGGGAGAGGGAATTGCCTGGCAGGTGTGGGGGCTGCAGCCATGCCTGTGTGCTCCTTTCCAGTCTGCCACCACGGGCAGGAATTTGAGGTTTCCAGTGCCTGGGAAGGGAGCTGGACAGAAAGAGGACCCAGGGTTTTGTGGCCGATTCCCCCTCAATAGTTTTTTATTGGCTGTGGAGCAACAGCTCAGTCCTGTGTTAAAGGAGGCCTGGTTGTTGGCCTGTCACTCTCTGGAGGGGGGGACACATCCTCAGCGTTTCCAAGTGAAGCCCAGTGAGAAAAAAACATCGGTTTTGTCTGGGCGAAAGAAAAGGGGCTGCTCTCAGCCAAAAGGAAAAGGCACAGACCCTCTCCTTGCAAAGTCAAAAAAGAGGTTTTTCCTGTTGCATTCAGGCTACAGACGGGTGCAGGAGTCACACTGTGGTTAATCCCCAGCACACTGAGGAGTCAGGGGCGAGCTGAGCCTGGTGCTGCAGTGCTCGGTGCCCGGGGGACCCAGCACCGCTCCGAGCCAGGCCCTTTGTGGGTGTCCTGCAGGACACTGAGCTGTGCCAGACCCTCCTCTTTCTGCCCAGGTCATAAGGGGCCGTGAGAAAATTGCTTTTTGTTGGGAGCCACGTGAGCTCTCCATCTGGGTTTGCCTCACGATCACTGACTTTGCCCGACTTCATCTGAAAAAAGCAAACGGGGTGGGGTCCAAATGCTGCCAGTTTCCCCTGTACTGAGGGCTGAACCCTGAGCCAGGTGGATGAACTTCCCTGGTTTTTGATTTTTACGATTCCTCTTGTACACAACGCTTTTGCTATGGATGATGAAAAAGTGACCTTCAGGTTTGCAAGTTCTCCTGACTTTCTGCTACGTTGGGAATTTGTAGCATTTGGTTGGTTCCTGTGTTAAAATATGGTCAGGTTTTGGCTTGCAGTGGTGTCCAAACCAGATGTTAAATTTCTGTAGCAAAGATCATTTGTGAACTACCTAAAATATCCCTTAATTGCACAATTGTCAAAGTTCTAGAAATGCTATTATTACTACTAATAGTGGGTAAGAACACACAGAAGCTGAGTGAGGTGCTCAAACCATGATCTATAGGAGCTGCTGGCTGAGATACCCGGTTTTGCTGAAAAATGGTAAATCTTTTTTAATTGTAACAAAAAAGGCATTTCCATTACTGTGCTTAATGTAGGAATGTGTGTTTGCAGACATGTACATCTATAGATGCACTTTTTGCTACTGCAGGGAAAGAATTACAGGAGAGAAGCAGATTTTTCTTGAAGGGGTGAAATTAATATAAAATCAAAGGTCTAAAAGAGCAAAACCTCAGTGGTGCCATGATGGGCTTGGCCAGATCAGCCAGGAGCACCACGAGCCAAAATAACCAGGAGTGTTTCTTCTGCCTCTGCCAGGGGTTTCATTGTTTCATTTCTCGTAACTTCTTGGTTTGCTGGGTTTGTCGTGTGGGGCTTTTAAAAATTTTTATCTTTTTATTTATGTACAAAACCCCTCTACTGAAAGGCCTTCCTTCAGCTAGACCTGGTTTTATGCACGTATGAAACCACCTCATCCCCTTTTTCCTGAGTTATTACATACAGCCTCCTACAAGTATCTACACAAATTTTAAATCCAAAAAACTGAAAGTAGGATATTTCTGGTGCATTTGCTGCCTGAAACCAATTAGTCCCCTCCAGCAGCTCCCCTGCGTGAGGGGTCCTGCCCAGGACAAGCTGAAAAGTCACATCCATGTGTGACAAAGTTGCCCACTCCAGGAATTATTTCCTTTCCTGGTTGACCATGGGAATGGGATGTGCAAGGCTGGATGTGCAGGCAAACCACGTGGAGCTTTCCCAAGGCATATTTTTCAATACCTTTTGAATTCCTTAAAGCACCCAAGCGGCCTTGTAAATAATAGATTGTTATTTCCAGCTGTCTGAGAATGTGTCCATTACTTTTATTCCCTGTCTTGGAACTGGGAGTGTGAGGGGCTTTGGTGAGAGGGATTTTAGAGATGCAAAAGTAGCTGAAAACCTTGTCAAGCAGGAATCACATTCCTCTGTATTTGGGCTATCTCAGCATGGATGCTGTGTAAAGGACATATTTCCATGCAATTCATCAAGCCTCTGTCTATTTTTGGCTCTTGAAAAAGTAGCATCATGAGAAAAAAAAAAAAGTTTAGACACTTCTAAAGACTATTTCCCAAGTATGGCTTTGTAGATTCAGGGCATTAATAGCAAGGGTGGTTGCTTGGGATTTTAAAAGGAATATTTTTTTTTTTTCATTATTTCACAGTTTTCTACTATATTCTTATATGGCAGCAAAATTGCGTTGCAGTGTCAGGAGGACTTCCTGAGGAAACTCATTAAATATTGCACTGGAATTCCTGGAAAGGCTACAGTACATCAATCAGTGCAGGCCTGGGAACAGCAGTGTGGGCACAGCCATACTCTGGGTGCAAAGGAAATAACTGATCTCTTCCCCAAAACCCTTCAACAGCCCTTTTTTAATTATTTCCTATCTGGTGTCCATAGGTTTTACTTCATAAATGAAAAAATGAGTCAGTCGAATTTATCTGGATTTAATTAATAATACTGTAAAATTTGCAAGTGCTGCAGCAGAGCAATATTTTATGAAGACTCAAGAATCATAAATGTGGGCAAAGGATTGAGACCTCCCAAAATAGCTCCTGTCCAT
This sequence comes from Mystacornis crossleyi, assembly GCA_013400655.1. Taxonomy (NCBI): domain Eukaryota; kingdom Metazoa; phylum Chordata; class Aves; order Passeriformes; family Timaliidae; genus Mystacornis; species Mystacornis crossleyi. Next base: position 23,917 of record VYZQ01029555.1, read on the forward strand.
CTGCAGCTGTCTTTTTTCCCTTTTGGGTTGCAAGCTATTCTTTACTCCTTTTGCCCCTGCTCCTTTTCCTGTCTTAGGGTTTTTTTTTGTGAGTAGGGTTTAGTCCAGGGCCAGTGAGTACAAGAAATATGTTGACAGAGGAATTTTTTAAATTTTTAAAATTTTTTTGCCGGTCAGGTAATGGTTTTCTTTTGACTGTTCTGTGAGGAAGAGATAAGAGCTTATCACCATTCGTTTGTCACATGAGTTTATAGCCAAAAAATCTATTTTACAAGAACATGCAGTAGTTCTCAGTATTTTGTGCTCTGTAGTTCTCATTTGGTGAACATTTAATTAACAGTGAAAAGCTGAATACAACCATACAGGTTGTCTAAAAAGCTCCACACAAATTCTGAGAGGCATCAGCTGGACTCACATTTCTTCTGGGTGCTTTCAGCTCACAGCTGGTGCTGTGTGCTGAGCTAATTTATACCACTCAAGGGCAGTAAAAAGGGAGATTTTTGTCACTGGATGACTTCTTCAGAGAGGAGAAGAGGGAAAATGACAAAAAAAGCATGAAGGAGTCATAGAGAAGGAGGCATATTGAGAAAAGAGACTGTAGAGCAGAGGTGAGTGGAACAGCACAAAAAGTGATTGAACAGGATTAAACCCTTGGGCTTGGTTAAGGAGAAGTTGCCATGACTTCAGTGAAAGAGGGAAAAGGGAAATAGGTCAGGAATGGTTACGGGAATGGGATGTTCTGAGTTTGTCCCTCACTGCCTCAGTGGGAGAGAGACAGACACAGACACGTAAAAATGAAAAAACAAAATANATACACACATACAGTCAAATAACCTGAGTCCTGACCTAAATGAGACAGGGGTTGGCACCAGAAATGTGTGACTTTTTTTTTTTTTTGTGAAAGCTTAGAAATTTTAGAGAAAACTCTGCAGAGGAAAGTCTAATTTCACTTCTTAATTGGCTGTGTGGAGGAATGGGTAATGAATGGAACAACATTCAACCCTAGCAGGAATTTAAGGAGGAGGAATCAGTCAGAAGAGCAGCAAATGCGGCTCAGCCAGGAATGATTCACTGTGTTGGGTGTAGGTTCCCCTGGATCTGCTGGGAGAGGTAAATATCTCAGAATTATGCTGTAGCTGAGGGATTCTTGCTGATGTGGCCACTGGGAATTGTCTGTCTGCTGCTCTGAGAAATAAGCCAAGTACAGAATTAAGTGGATTTCCTGAAATGAAGTCTTACACTTCAAAGAATTTCCAACAATTTTCTCTCAGCCTACAGATTATCTTCTAAAAGCTGAACTACACCTTTCTAATCCCTGAGCACTGATAGTTGGGGAGTACAAGTGGGAATCCAGCAATATCTGCCAAGGATAATTTGTAGCTCTTTTAGAAACCTGTGGATATGTTCTATTTCCTATTTTAGAGTTTACATGAATCCTTAAAAAGAGAGGTTTGGACACTGCACAGAGCCTGTTACTCTTGTTCTGGATATACAACTTCCAGAAAAGCCAAAGTGTCGGCTCACGTTGACTTGCAGGCAGAGTTTGGCACCCAGACTCCAGATTTTAAACACTTTCAGTGACTAAATCTGCAACAAATCCACTGGGAGATTGCCTTTGTTTAACTTTGCAGTCGCAGCCGTGCTTGTTCTGGAGGTGTTTCAGTGATTACCACACTGCTGCACTGGGAAACCTCCGGCACAACCAGCCCACGTTTAATTTCCCAAGTATCAGACTCTAGAGGTGGGGGAAGGAAAGTCTGAAAGGAATCACTTCTTTTTAAGGCATTCTCTGTGTCAGATAGTCGCCCTCTGTAGGGTGTTAATGCTGTCAGTGTGTCTGTGTCGCCATGGTGTCACCGAGCTGTGCAGGCCAGCGAGACAAAGCCGGGTCAAGCAGTGGCCAGCGTGTCTCTGCTGCTCTCCTCCTCTCCTACTAACCCCAGGCTGGGGAATTTGGACGGGAGTAAGGTCAGACCCAGTTTGGTGCAGCCCCGCTCATGTCCTGCTACATTCAGACGTTGGCTGAGTGTGGGCTCTGTGCAGTACAGGAACAGGGTCCGGCCTTGGGGCCAGCATGGGGAGGACCTGGAGCTGCTGGGGAGAGCCCAGAGGAGGCTCCAGGATGAGCAGAGGGATGGAGCAGCTCTGCTGGGAAGAAAGGCTGGGAGTTGGGATTGTCCAGCCTGGACAAGAGAAGTCTTGGGGTGACCGAATTTTGGCCTTCCAGGACATGAAGAGGCCAACAAGAAAGATGGAGAGACACTTTTTAGAAGGGCCTGGAGGGACAGGACACAGGGAATGGCTTCCCACTGGCAGAGGGCAGGGATGGGTGGGAGACTGGGCAGGAATTGTTCCCCGGGAGGGTGGGCAGGCCCTGGCACAGGGTGCCCAGAGCAGCTGTGGCTGCCCCTGGATCCCTGGCAGTGCCCAAGGCCAGGCTGGACACTGGGGCTGGGAGCAGCCTGGGACAGTGGGAGGTGTCCCTGCCATGGCCGGGGTGGAGCTGGGTGATTTGTAAGGTCCCTTCCAGCCCGAACCATTCCATGATCCTGTGATACTCTGGGGCTAAAAATCATAAAGGTTATCACTGCTCAAACATGTGGGGAAATATTTCTCTTCCTGGAAAAGGGAGAGGTCTCCCACACATTTTTGCTGCAGTCCCTCATTGGAGGTATGCGTTCGTCTAACTATTACCTTTTGTTTATTCAATGAAGCTCAGAAAGTCTCTAATTTGAAAGTTATCTTTTACAACACATTCCTCTAATGTGTACAAGAGGATGCTTAAGTGTTGCAACTGAAAAATGTCTGCCAGCTTTGATATTTCCAGTACACAGAATGTTCTATACCTGTTCTCTAAGACAATAGAGCACCATTCTTTACATTTTCCTCGTCAAAAGATAACGAACCACACCAGAGAAGACAAATCTTGCAAACCAGTACAAGAAATGCAGTGATGAATTGACTGAAGAATTAAGAACACTCTTTTTAGGTTCATTTTGTTGAAGGATAATTTTCCTTTTTACCTTGATCTGTATCTTTAGTAAAAAATCCCAAGGATTTGACAAAGTCTTTTGGCTTCACAGTTTTATATTTAGAATTCAGCACAGATTTTTTTTAAGTTTATCAGTATCACTTTCAAAAACTATCATATGAGTAGATACGGCCGTGGAGAATATCTCAAATCTTTAATATCTTGTGTACTCTGGTTCTTCCAAAACAACTTGTTTCTTCTCAGCTGTTTCTTTTCCACCTTGGAGTTATGCATGGATCTGCCTCTCCCAAATTAGACAGCAATTAGCTCATTAGACATTAGACAGCCACAGGGAAGTGCTTGATTTTCCTGACAGGTATTTTGGCACGGGAAAGCTCCTGGCACTTCAAGCATCCACAGAGGATTCTGGTGCATGGAATTGGAGTCCTACAACTTTCAGAATTCAGTAATATCTGCTCGAGTTTCTGAGTCAGAAACTGTATTTGCACAGGATACTGGAACACACTTGGGTAGGAAATACTCAAACCAATTAATTAAAGAATATTAATTGCATAAAGCGCAATGAGAGAAAGAAAGATGTGAGTTTAGGAAATGTCTTTAGATAGAAACTTAAATTCACTTTCGCACAGAAACCGAAGATGTCTAAAAGATATCAATCCTCTCCTGCCAAGCTGGTGGGAGATCTGTGCAGCACTGGCACTCAAAGCTTTTCAAACAGGGGCCCAGTGACGAGGCTCACAAGGTAAATATGGACTGAGTTTGAAAACTGTGGGGGTAAAATGCACCAAAATATAAAATAAGAAAGGCCACTCTGCAGTGGCACTGCTCAGCAGCATCACTCAGTGACGAGGCTCACAAGGTAAATATGGACTGGCTTTGAAAACTGTGGGGGTAAAATGCACCAAAATATGAAATAAGAAAGGCCACTGTGCAGTGGCACTGCTCAGCAGCATCACTCAGTGACGAGGCTCACAAGGTAAATATGGACTGGCTTTGAAAACTGTGGGGGTAAAATGCACCAAAATATGAAATAAGAAAGGCCACTGTGCAGTGGCACTGCTCAGCAGCATCACTCAGTGACGAGGCTCACAAGGTAAATATGGACTGGCTTTGAAAACTGTGGGGGTAAAATGCACCAAAATATGAAATAAGAAAGGCCACTGTGCAGTGGCACTGCTCAGCAGCATCACTCAGTGACGAGGCTCACAAGGTAAATATGGACTGGCTTTGAAAACTGTGGGGGTAAAATGCACCAAAATATGAAATAAGAAAGGCCACTGTGCAGTGGCACTGCTCAGCAGCATCACTCAGTGACGAGGCTCACAAGGTAAATATGGACTGGCTTTGAAAACTGTGGGGGTAAAATGCACCAAAATATGAAATAAGAAAGGCCACTGCAGTGGCACTGCTCAGCAGCATCACTTTGTTGGCCTTTCATCCCCCCCGAGCACTCTGAGGGCAGAGTCTGGCCCGGGCTAAAAGGGAACTTTGCCCCCTGGCCGGACACATCCCCAGGGACAAGGGACCCCAGGAGGGCTCCTCGTTTGGGTGGTGTTTGTTGTTGGGTTTTTTTAAGCCAAGTGTCTTGGAAACTGCTCCAAACCAATGTGGGAGCACGAAGGAACTTTCCTCAAATGGATTAGAGCTGTTCTTCAGCTTCCCAAACCGTGAAATAATGCAAGAAGTCCCCCAGGACATTCCTTTCCACGATGTGTTGGCAGCTGTTAATCCTCTTTCTGTTCAAGAGCCTGCTCCAGCTCCTCACACTGGAACACTTTATTGAACACCCTCTTTCCCTGGAAAATCCAGTGTTACCATAGCCAATAAATAGTGTGTAAGCTTTCAGAACGTTTGTTTCCAAATTTGGGTGGAAAGGTTGCTTTTCAGTTATCTCACAACATTCCCCTCTCCAGCAGTTCCAACAGGGGAGGGGAATGTCATTCTTCCTTTTAGATCTACCGAGGCACCAAACTGAAAGGTGTTTTAGTACTTTCTCAGACAAGTTAACCCCATTTTCAATAAGTATCTAATACTTGCTGGAATCATCTCACAGTGGGATTTTATCTGTAAATTTTGTGTAAATTTTGCACGTGCAGTGATGTGAATTGGGACAACAGAAGTGACCCTTGGCAACAGGGTGTCCCTGGCATGTAGGGAGCACGAGGTCCTTGTATGATTTCTAATTTCTTCCTGGGTTTATTATTTTATGCGTGCTGAAAATATTCTGAAGTTTTTCTCTATATCTTCCCGACACTCCATTTTTATTCCTTTTTATCCGCATTTATAATTGGATTCAAGTGAAATATAAACCAGGCCTACAGTATTTGTTACTCTCAGCAGAGTAAATCTACGCTGCAGTAATTTTGTTGTGATTTTGTTCAGCCCAACTGCACAGACCCTCGTGACCAAACCTCAGCCACCCTTTGGAGATGTGCCCTGTTATTCCACCCAAATTTATCTTTTATTCATCAGAGTCCCGGAACTTTCGCCGCTTTTATTCCGTGTTATGGATAGGAAGAAAAGGAAGGATCTTCAATGACATTTAGCCAAATTTAAGTTTGTGTGACCAGAGGCGGCGAAACCTTCAAGCACAGTGTGAGGCACCTCAAATCCACTCTGGCTGGGGTTTAATATTCTACCTACAAGCAAGATATGCTGCGTAGAATTAACACGTTGCTACTACTGAGTTAAAATCTTGCCTGGTTTGAATTAACTTTTAATTCCAAACTCTCCCCCGTGGCAGTGGAGTTTGTTTCCCTCAATATTCTGCCCAGGAAGCTCCAGTGCCACCAATCCCTTGGCTTCTCTCCCAGGCTCTGGGCTGGCTCAAGGGGCTGCACTGCTGGGTATTTTTATACAACAGAACAGCACCCCCCTCAAACTGCTACAACAGCAAAACAAGCTCAGGACCTACAATAAATATTGTCCAGCTCTCATCAATTTCTGTTTTCAATGACATCCAACAGTGATTAATGATTTGTGCCTTCAGTGCAGGACAAATCTTTCTCACAGCGAAGTTTCGCACAGTCCTAAGCTGTTGCCAGCAAACTCTGCTTAAACTGGCTTGCACCAAGAAGGGATTTCATGGTCTGGAGTAATTCAGATGGTTACCTGCAGCTGTGCTGCCAGCTACAATGGTCCTCCAGGTTCTCAGGCTCTTATCTGTCAAGGAATGTTGCTGGTATTTTTCATTTCTTCAAATAAAGAAGTGGCAGCAGTGAATTCTAACGAGAAAGATTCAAGACATTTCAATGAAATGTCTGCTAAGGCATTTTTCATTTAATTTAAGGGGGTTTTAAAGATGCTCAGCTTTAATAAGTCTTGGTATACAGAAGGACAAAGTTCTCTCTTTTCACCCCAGTGTGATGCAAAGCAGCTGAGCTATAGATTTGCTATAGAACTTTTATTCAAATGTTTGCTCCTTCGAACCAGAGAGGAGCACATGCAAAGCTGATTTTGCTGCTCGTTTCTTGACTCTGTGCATGAAGAATTGAGGAGAGCAAGGCAGTGCAGGGCCCTTGCAGGTAAGAGAAGAGGAGGAAGGCCTAGAGGAAGCTACAGGACCTTTTTTTTGTGGTCGTCAGTGATTTATGCGAGGTCACGGCAGCTTTGGGGTAGAAGCTGCACTGCTGAGGAGTGATCTGACCCCCGAATGCATCAACCTCACTTCTCAGGCGCAGGGGACAATCATATTTTCAAAATGCTCCCTCTTTTCCTATTATATCAGTTGAATAATAAAAGAATAGAGGTAAGATATGACGGAACTGAGGTTTTGTGAGAAGAATTTCATATTCTGATTGCCCCCTCCTTTCAAAGCTTCGTGCACTGCTGCTGTTTCAGATGGTTCCAGCAGCAGAATTTCGGTCTGGGTTAGGGAGAGCTGTGTTGTCCCTACTGAGGAAATCACCGCTGGTCTCTGGGCAGGACCTTCCCCTCCTTGGGTCCCTCCTCTGCACACATCGAGTGATATCGTTTAATCAGAAGTTCTGGACTTGTTGCTGCTCCCTTTCTGAGGGAAACACCAACCCTTTGTTCTGCTGGAACAAAGCAAATACAAACCAATTTACGGCGCTTCCGGGTAATTAAATCCTCATTATGGTGCTGACAGTTCCAGTTGATTGGCACCACGTGTCTGTTTAAATGGGACCCGCAGGGATAATTGTGGTGAGCCCATTAATTTGCCACTTGCTTCCTGTGACACTTTACAAAAGCATCAGGCCAAGAGTTCAGGGTGGGTAAGGGAGGTGTCTCTGCTCTTTGGGACTTCCCAGAGCACCCAGAAAACGCCGAGCTTTGATTTCTGCTCCCAGGAATCGGTTGCTTTTAAAAATCTTCATCTCAAGCCTTCACTGAAAATTGTGTTCTCAAGGCAAAGGCGTCATTTGGTGTGTGAAATATTTCAGTCATGAGAGACAGAGTAATAACGTTTATTTATGAAGCTGTTTTGCAGTTAGGGAAGAACAGTGTAGGAATTGAAGCCACTGGCACACCCATTTTGGAAAAGAAACCTTACTCATGTTTAGGTTCACGTGCACATAAATAAATCCAAATAGCCATTAAAAACCTGGTTTGATTAAAACATAAGGAAATTTTTTTCATCATTATTTAACAGTGGTAATAAAGCTCAGTGAAAAACTTTTCCGTTTCACGATTATTGTGGCCCAAGCATAAATATTTTGTCTAAGTTTTCATCTTAAAAATGCACTATTTTAAAAGGCCTTTTATTATTTACTACCCTATATTATTTATTTCCCTTTTTTATCACATTATGCCAATTTTTGTCCTGGTTCCCTTGAAATTAATTCCTGGTTTTGGTGATCTAAGAATTCAAGGATTCCATTTGGATTTTAAATGAGAATTTGTAAAGAGAGTGAACTTTATCCTAGGTAAAACTCCACGTTCACTTGTCAAATAGCTTAGAAGAACTTGAATTTTAACCATCATCACCTCTCTGTGTAATTATGGCTCGGTGATGTTGTTTGCAGGTATCAAACCTCTGCTTCCTCTCCTTGATTAAAATAACCCTTCATTAAAAACCACCTCTCTGCATTTGGATGATTTTGATGACAGAACTTCAGGCTCTTTGCGGGTCTCGGCTAACTGAGGGTGTTCCGTGCTGGATCCCTTCTCTCCCAAATTATCTGGTGGCAGATTTGAAGACCAAAGGTTTGAAGAATAAAGATTTGAGGAATAAAACTAATTCCTGGATGAGGAGGAAATGTGGCTGAAGTGGCAGCAATTTTACATTTAAGCAGATAACATTCAAAAAGTTTGTGTTAACTCCCTGCCCCCCCTTTTTTTTTGGCTGGGAAGATCTGCCTTTGTATTCACTGGAAAATAAGGAGACAAACCCTGGGATTTGGCATTTTAATTGTGGTTTTTCTCTGCCCTGTTAATTCTGCCCTTCCCCAGCCAAGGAGGAAGCTTTTAGCACACGTTTTATGAGTGGCTGCATCCATCAGGAGCAGCAGCTGCAGCTCTTGGAGGTGTGAGACCTGCCCAGGTGCTGCAGCATCTGTACAGGCACCTGGAAAAACTGGGGAGACTTCAGTATCTTCATTTTCCTTCCGTGGCTCCAGCCTCCTGCCCATCCCTACAGGCAGGGAAGGAATTTCCCTTCATGCTCAGCTGCTGCTGGAGACAGCAGAGCCAGAGCAGATTCCTCCGCATATTTTATTTCATTTAAATATTTATATTTCATATAAATATTATATTTTCCATATAAATATTATATAGCATTGAACTATTATATTTTACTGTCTGGAATGACAGGATCAGACTTTATATCCCTGAATTTATTTCCTCAGACAATAAGTGAACCAAATCCAAAAGGAAGAATTATTTTATATATTTAACTGTAGTTTGCTTGTTTTAAATTTAATACTCAACCTTTCTACTAAAATGTAATTAAATTATCTGTATACCTATGTGCACATTAATTACATAATCAATTGAAACCAGTGAAAATCAATTAATTTGTTTTCACTCACAATGTGGAGGGAGAGTAGTGCAAGTCTAAGGTCCCTGAGGTTGTAATAATTTATATTAACTTGGAATATGGATTTCAAAGAAATCTCTGCTCAGGATGGTTTAATGTCAAGTGTTAAAAACTTTTATGTGAATGTCTTTATACGTGTGTCTGTTGCTTTAAGCTACTTCAAAAGTCGATGTTTTGAAATTATTTTAATATTATTGCTTCAGTTACAATAGGAAATTCATGAAAATAAAGGTTAACATGTAAAAATAAAGGTTAGAATTTTCTTTCTGGAAAAGGAATAAGATTGGAAAAACCATTTGTTAATGAAGTGTTTTATTTTAGGCTCATTTGTGTTGGTAACTAATTCAAACAATTTCTTTTTCTTTGACTTTAAGGAAAAGCTGTTTTAAAATGAAAATTTTGTTGCTGACCTGAAAAAGTGAAACATTTGTTCATTTCTAACCAGATACAAAACCCACTGAGAATATTCTGGTTTTTCCTTTTGTCTTCCTTTCTACCCTAGCATGGGGCATTTTCACTAGTGAGTAATGCAGAGTCCTTGGTTCAAATTAATTCAGTTTTATCCCAGTATTTCATATGCAATGCTGTTTTTCTTCAATATTACCATCTTTTTTCTGGTAATTAATTTAGTTTTATCCCAGTATTTCAAAAGTAATGCTGTTTTTCTTCTGTTCTATCATTTTGTTGTAATTAATCCAGTTTTATCCCAGTATTTCATATGCAATGCTGCTTTTCTTCAATTCTTTTTTTTTTTTCACATGACTAATTTGGTAGCACAAATCCAGAGTTGTCAGAAATCTGAATGCAAAGANATTCAGTGTTATCCCAGTATTTCATGCGTAGTGCTGTTTTAGCTCAATATCATCATTTTTCCCCCCTCTTTTTCTCTCCCTGCAAGGCGGAGGGTGCTGGCCATTTCTGATGGGATTGAGCACATTGGGAACCTGCGCTGGGAGCTCGCCCTGTGCCTCCTGGCTGCTTGGACTATCTGCTATTTTTGCATCTGGAAAGGGACCAAATCCACTGGAAAGGTGAGGCTGAAAGTCTGTGCGGCAGCTTTAACGTGATGAGCTCCAAACCTGTGTTGGCATTAATATTTATTTCCATCAGAACAGGAGAATTTTGCATTGCTGTGAGGAGCTGCACTTGGGGGTGTATAAATAGCAGAACTAATTGTAATTAAGAGTTGGTTGTGCTTCGCATTTTTTTGTTCCTCTTGGTTTCATGATTTGCTCTTTCCCTCATTCTGTTTGGTGAGGCTGGGTGGCTTTGTTTTATTTTTGTTAATTTAGCAGTGAACTTTACTGGCCAGTCCTTGGACTCTGAAAGCAGATTGTGTTGATTTCTGTGCACAAATTCTGCAAAATTTGGATTTTGCCCTAACCTGACAGGAGTCAAAACTCTCAGTCCCAAAAAGAGTCACTGAGAGTTTTGATGCACAAAGAGAGAGAATTTAAAAATACGGATGGAACACCAAGAGCAGAAATAATGAAAGCACTCAGAGAGGGGAACAATTATAGGGAAAAATAAAAATATTTAGCACTTTTTGAGTGAACGCCCTCAATACTGGGAGCAGGGAGAGGGAGCCATGGGATGAGGGAGAGGCTGCCCCTGGAGTAGTATCAGAGACAGCTCTGAGCAGAATCTATGAATAATCAACTACACAGAGAGAGAAAAAGGGCCACAGATCTGGAGGGAGGATCTAAAAAAAGCACTGGTTTCTCATGTTGGAGATAAAGGAAACCAGGAAAAAAACTGGTGGATTGAAACATTCAGTTTTCAATTGTTTCTTACATAGTTTGGGTTGTGGTTGGGGTTTTTTTTGTTTGTTTCTGTTTTAGTGGCCTCCGCTTATAAATGAAATATTTGAAATGTAATTTTTTTTTTTTTTTTTTTAATTTAGAAAATGCCAGAGTGAAGTTTTTCAGCTTTTTCAGCTGCACACGTCTTTCACCCTATCAGCATTTTGGCTGTAGCTGACTGCTGGTTCCGGGTGTGTTTGCCAACTGTGCCAGCCAGCCCGGTGCCGTGTTTTCTGTTCGGAGGTTTGCACACACACAGAGATTTCTGCAGCCCCACTGCAGGGAAAATGCTGAGAAACACCAGGGATGGTGTGTTTTAGTTTAGAGGAGGGGGAAAATCCTAAAGAGAGGAATCTGGAGAAGCAGCAGACCTAAGGGAATGACAAGCTAAACGTCCCCGTGTCTGTGGCCTGGGCTCCCTGCGCTTGGGCGCTCTCTGAGGGGCTGCGGCTGGCAGGGAAGAACTGAAACGGAGCAAATCTGATGTGGTTTTTTTTCCATCAGAAGGAATGTCTGAGGACGGGAATCTATTCTAGCGTGGTTTAATCTGCCCCAGGGGTGCAGGGAGAGGCTCTGTGGCTGCAGGTGTGTGCACGCACGCCAGGCCGGGCCCGGTGCATGCTCAGAGAGAGCAGTGGGAGCAGCCCTGGGCTCAGAGGAAGGGGCTGTGGTGACTTTGGAAAGGATTTATTTTACATTTCTGGAGTTCACGTCCAGGGTTTTATTGTTCTTCTATTGTTCTTCCCTTCTTTCAGTTTATACCGTTTCCCCAGAAACAGATCTTGTGCTTTGGGAGTGGTTAACCTGTCTGACCTTTTTTTTCCTTCTTTTTCTGATAGCTTAGCTAAACCCTCAGCTTTAGGTAGGTGGAATAAATTTCCTTTCATTTTAGTTCAGTGTGATTTTGATAACCACCTCTCAGAGGAGGTCAGCCTGGGAGAGAGCAGCCTGTCTTGGCCACGCGAAATGGGATGATAAACTTTTCAACGAGGAGAAATGACTTCTAGTCTCGCAACAGAAGTGCAAAGAAAAGAGAATTCATACCAAATATTCAGCTTTAGAGGTCTCAAACTTAAAACATTTAGATCAGGGTTCTGTAAGAGGCAGACTCATCATATACTTGCACCATTTAAATCAGTTTGCCATGAGCAGCAGTTCTGTTTCCAGAATCCTGAGGAATCCCTGAGGATAGGTAAATTCCCACATTTCTCAGGAGACACTGTGGTGTCCGTGAATCTGCCTTTCCAGAAGGTCCATGGCTCTCAGTAAGGATCTTTCTTAGCTAATATTGATAATTTATTTTTCCAGCTCTGTTCCTGTGCTGAAGGTTTTTAACCTGGGCATAAATTTACCGTTTATTAATTTAATAATTTCAATATCCTCCCACTTGCCACTTTTCCAGCTTAATCTCTGGAAATCTGGGCCATGTCACTGCCTTCCAGAGCAGCAAACTTCCCACCTTCAAAACAAAGGCAGCACTCAGGTGTTGGGGATGCTACAAAGGAATTAAATGCTCTGAAATGGAAATGGGGCAGCAGATTTCTGGGCTGAAGTTTCCATTTCCTATAGAATACTATTTCTAATATTCATATTTAAGCTCATCCAATCATAGGCCTTCCCACTAAATTGAATTTTTTACATGCTTATTTCCAGGAAACATTTAAATTGACTTCTGGGATTTTTATTGTAATAATATAACAGTCTGTTAAATTTATGATATATTTTAATTGGATTGAATAATTTCAATAAAAACCCACATGTATTCAAAGTAAAAAACTTCCTAAAGTTTTATCAGCTTTGGAACTTTTACAAAGGGAGTTGTCTGTGGGACAGGATAGAGAGAAAGAGGACAGGGGAAGCAGAGGTGAAATGGGGAAGGTGAAGAGAGGCTTCATCTCCACGTATTTGTGCTTTGTGAAATATTCAGGAGGTTGGTTTACCCTTTTCCTCTCTTTCACTTTGCATTCTAATGCATGGCAGAAAAAGAATCCAAGCCTTAAAAGCTGTTATAAAATCACTCCCTCATTCTCCAGCCAGCACTACCACAGATCATGAATATTTAATATTTCAGGATATTAAATATATTAAGACTAACATAAAGTTTAACTCCAGAGGAAGTGCTTATTACGCTGTTAACAGGATGTTCCAAACTTTTCCATTACTGTTCTTGAAATTCATCACTTTCTCACAAAGCATTTCCATTTTCCATTCCAACAGATGTGAAATAGCAGAATAAATCCAGGTGATTCTGGCAGCTTTCAGGTGAAATGTATTTGTGCCTTTCCAGATGTTCCCGTCCTTAATTATTCAAGCTTTTCTTGCCCTGAATTACCCAATCTTAGATCTGAAGATACTCGTGTGACAACTTTCACATTTTAAATGTTGCATATGTGCAGAATGTGGGGTCTTTTAGTGAGAAACTCAGAATCAGAAGGAGGAAAATATGACAATGCAGAGTTACCATGATTTGGTGTGTGCTGTGTTGTGCAACCTGCTTGGTAACGTCTGATCTCCAGCTCATGGAGAAGGGTTTTCAGTAGCTGAGGTCAAATGCTTCCAAAGATGAGGTAAGAACAGTCTAGAAGAGTGAAGAAAGTTAATTTTTTTAGCATGTAAATTATCATTCCCGTCTCTGATCATTGGGCTTGTTTCAGTATCTGATTTTTCCAAAATACTTTTGATGGCTGGTTATGACAATTCTGAGTTTTTCTATGGTGTACATAGACTTGCTGAGTCTTCCTAATTTTTTGATCTTCCTATTTCATTAATGAAAAGTTCAGGTTGAAGGGAACCTGTTCTTTCATGGATCTTGCTTACCCATTTATGGATTTAACTAAATGTCCTTGTGCTTTAAACTTTGAGGGAGCAACACCAGTAGTTGCCAGTGTATTTCTCCTAAATTACTTGCTTAAGGCAGTAACCCTAATTTTCCTTTTAGTTTTTTATTTTCATGAGATCTTTTGCAAACAAATCATTCCACTGAGCTCGACCTCGTCTCACTTGCAGCAGCTTCTGCCCAATTCTTTTTAAGGCAGGAGGCTGCTGGACTCAGAGTTAGAGGAAAGCATTTTTAGTCTTCTTTCCTGCTCTGTCTTCCCTTTGGGTTCATCAGCACATCCCTGTCTTGTGCTGGTGTTCCTGGTCTGAAACCCTGGCAGGGACTTGGATTTATAAAATTGTACAGGTTGGGAGGGACCTTGGAATGTCTCTGGTGCATCCTCTTGGTTAAAGTGGATTCAGCACTGAACTTGGGGCTGTTGTCTTGGTGTTTGGCTGCATCTTAAAAACCTCCAAGGACAGAGATTTCTCATGTCTTGGGCATGAGAAAATAAGGCTCTTCCAGAGCCTTATTTCACTCATGACATGAGTGATTAATCAATTATTTCCTACATCGAGGTTCATTCCAATATTTAATTTTGTTAATGAATTATTTCATTTTTATTACCTTGTTGCATTTCTGTTATCCAACCCAGAGCAAAACCCATTTTTTTGTGTCATCTCTGTCACTACAGAGCATGGGTTTGAGTGTCTCCAATTATTGATGCACATAAACTGATTTGGAAAGGCTTCTCTATTAATAATCTAAATTACTAGGCTCAAATTAAACGACAATCCAGCTTTCCTGCCTGGACAGCTTGAGTGGGAATGAGAGCTCATCAGCATTGATGTGCTTCAGCCTTCTGTGCTGCAGATGAGGAAGAGTCGAATCAAAAGTATTACAAAAACTCCCACAGTCTTGCTGTCATTTTTAATTTATTGATATTAGAGCATTTTACCCTACCTACAGCATATTAATTAAACCGTAGACCGGGTTTTGTCATGTTATGGCTCAACACCAAAGCAGCATTTTCTGATGAGAAGTGTTAAAAGAACACTGTTGTCCCTCCAGGATTTTACTGAGAATTAGAATATCACACTGATTGTGTGAACACTGAAACCAATTCTCATCTACTTTGGGTCTTCTTGAATGGGTGCTTTTTAATACCGTGAAAATATTCTTTTGCCAGAGCTAAACTCAAATAGTTCTTGCACGGTGATTTTTACTTCTCCGCTAGTTACTGGTTAATAAGTGAGGAGAAATCCTTCTCATTGTGCCGAACCAGCTGCAAGAGACAGAAACCTCACAGGAATCCATTCTCCAACATTTTCTTGAACTAATCTACATACCACAATCACTGAATATTATTCTATCTGATTCTGACGTCTGAATATTTTGATCCTTTCCTTCTCTTTGCGCTCAGTTCCCTGAAGCTCCACTTCATGCTGATGTTAGAATGTGTTTGCTTTAAGCTGCCCCTCCACTTGAAATATTTCAAAGCTGCCCCAGCAGAAGAGGCTCATAAATAGAGAGGGTGGTGGTGAGAGGTGGGAGCAGGGATGTCGTAGACCCAGAGCCGAGGCTGGGATGCTCCAGCTAAAAGCTGTGGATGCTGCTCCAAAAGAAATCTGCTTGTTTTTTCAGATCATTGTCAACGTTGCAAATGTCTTGCACGCTGTCTCGTCAAGCTTTCATCATTACTGTGGCTCTGTCTGTCGCTTTTTACCCCTTGCCACTCTGCAGATGCTCCATTAACCACAGCCCAGAGCGCTCTGCTGGGAGGTTTTGCTGTGGTACATGAGGAAAAGCACTGATGTCGCTGCTCCTTGCACATAAACGTGAGCTAAGATGCTTGAGCAAATAGTCCAGTGAGTCAAAATCTGAACTAACAGGCCAGAGACAGCACAGGATCTCCCGTATGACTTTTCACCTGATTTATCACTGGGTATCCGCTGCGTCTCTCAAAAGGACACTGTTCAGCTTGCAGCTCATCATTTAAACCCTTCGAAATGACCTGGCGAGCTTTCTTGGTGGTGTTGTTGAGGAATACAAACATAAAAGGATGAGGGGCTCTCATATTTTCCTTGTCACCTTCATTATTCATTTCAGGGTTTCGCTTTCCACCAGGACGCCCCTGGAAAAGTTACAAACACTGGAGCAAAGCAGAGAACTTTCTTTTCTCAAAGGAGCAGCTCTGCTGCTGTAGCTGCCACAAGAAGCAGGATTTGGGGTAGAATACGTGCAAGTGAGGGCATAATTTCTTGTTTTACTCTTACACTACTGATTTTTTCTTTCTTTTTCCTGTGATTGTGCCAATTGCCTTAATTGATAATGTTCTCCAGAGGGTTCTAAGAGTTACATTTAGTAAAAATTGGTTAGATTCCATTCAGACTCCCAGATTTTTCCTGGTTTCAGCGTTTTATTTAACCTTGACATGCAAAACTTAGACCAGAGTCCCTTAAAGGCTGCTGAGCGCATTTAAAGCTGTGACCAATATGAGGGGTTTAAGATGAACTTCATGAGGGAACTGGGGTTGTTTAGCCTGGAGAAAAGGAGGCTCGGGGGGGACCTGATTGCTCTCTAAATTTATCTGACAGGAGGGTGCAGCCAGGAGGGGTCGGGCTCTGCTCCCGGGGAACAAGGGACAGGACAAGAGGAAACGGCCTCCAGCTGCAGCAGGTTTAGGTTGGATGTTAGGAAAGATTTCTTCCCTCAAAAGGTGGTCAGGCAGAGGAAGAGGCTGCCCAGGGCAGTGCTTTAATCGCCATCCCTGGCAGTGTTCTAAAGACACGTGGATGTGGCACCCGGGGGCAGTGGTGGGTTTGGCAGTGCTGGGTTAAGGGTTGGTCTTTTCCGACCCTTAATGATTCCGTGATTCTCTGGAATTATTTCTGCAACTGCACGGCTGCTGTCCTTTGCAATGCTGCGCCGTTCCTCGCTCGTTAATTAATGCCACTGATTGCTTTGATTTGCTGAGCTGAGGGCAGCGCAGGGCCAGTTAAGTGTCAGGAAATTTTTGGAATATATAATATTAATTATGTCTATCAAAAAAAAAAGAGAGATGAAAGAGAACAGGTAAAGCCTGTTTGCCAGGACATCTTGACATAGAATCCTATTAACAATAGCAAAAAAATGTCTTGATAAGGAGTTTTGACATTACTGTTCACCTGTAAATATGATGGGCAGGAAACAGTCACGGAAAACTGGACCACTTACAATGAATAAATGAGATGACCAAGGAAATGTATTAAAATACACTGAATTCACACCCACGTTTTAACCAGGTGTAACTAAAGGTAGAGAGCTTTGTTTTTTTTCACTTTATGATGCTTCTGAGGACCACTTGTCCCAGCCTGCAGTTCTGATAAGACTGAATAATTCAGTATAAAATAGACAGACACGTGAGCTGTTGGGAGTTTATTCCAACAAATTAAACTCTACCAAAACAAATAAATAAAATAGTGCTGCAACTGTAGTTAACATTTTGTTTTAATTTATTTTTCTTTTTTTTCCTGTTGAGGAATATCCCCAGAATTGTTGTGAACCATTTAAAATGCAAAATGGGAGCCCTCAGGCCCTGGCTGGCTGAGTGTGGTGTCACCTCTCACCACTGAACCTCACACGTTCCCCCCTTAGCTCTGTTTTTCTCGCTCTTTGCAGGGGAGCATGGGATGGTTTGTGGATGTTTCGCTGTGCATGCCCAGAAAACTTCATTATCCAAACACAGCAAATTATTTTTGCACCCCCACACACACTTCCAGCTCATATTTCTTTCTGTTTTGTGAATGATTTATGTCGCTGTCAGAACTTTGCTGTTTGTAAGTTCCCTCCTTTCTTTCCAAGGTTTTTTTTTTGTCCTGGTTCTGAGGTGAATTTCAGTGCTCCTGGTTTGAATCTGGCTTTAGTGGGTTTGAAATAATCTACAACACCGTGGGCAGCTCTCAGCAGTGCTTATATTTCTGACTGTGGGTAATTTTGTGTTAATTGAGGGCCCAATTTTACACCTCTGTCATAGCAGCGCCTCTCCTGAGGTCAGAGGCCTCTCTTAAGACCTTCTGATTTCCAGTTGTGCAAAAATCACTGCCATATGGACCTAAAATAAGAGAATATATCGATCTGCTGGAAGACNGGGCGCATTTCATGTGCATTTCGTGTGCATTTTCATGTGCGTTTCGGGGTGCATTTCATGTGCATTTTCTGTGCATTTTCATGTGCATTTCGGTGTGCATTTCGTGTACATTTCATGTGCATTTTGTGTGCACTTCAGGGTGCACTTTGGGGTGCATTTTGTGTGCATTTCGTTGTGCATTTCCACGTGCATTTAGTGTGCATTTCAGTGTGAATTTCAGCCTGCATTTCGTGTNTAAGAGAATATATCGATCTGCTGGAAGACACAAGCAGAAGAACTCAGAGTGCCAAGACTAATGCATGAGAGAAGGGGGAAGATTTCTGGGATTAGGTTGTTCCTTCTTGAGCAGCAAGACACTGCAAGGTATCCAGTGCGCTTGAAGACCCCACACTCAGCGATGCCATGATGATTTTTTGCCTTTTCTTTAACACCCCTTTATATATACCCTTTTATATAACTTTTGCATGTCCTCAGTGCTTTTAGCCCACGTATTTGTAATTTCTTAAATTTGATAATTTAGCTTAGACCCAATATTCTGTTAAGCCAGGAGACCAAACATCCTGGAGGCCTCCAGCTGAAGGCCAGAAGGCCCTAGAAACCGAGGTCCTCTCCAGAACGCATTCTGTAAACGCAGATAGGCCCATCCAGGGGGCATTCCTCGGAATGGGGGGTTCATTCGAGCCTCTCACTGGGGAATCTTTGCCAGATATGTTAATTTGCAAGGCCTGTAAATTGTATATGCGATCTATCGCATGTATGCATTTAGGGGTGCATTTCGTGTGCATTTCATGTGCATTTCAGGGCGCATTTTGTGTGCATTTTGGGGTNGCATTTCGTGGTGCATTTCCACGTGCATTTAGTGTGCATTTCAGTGTGAATTTCAGCCTGCATTTCGTGTGCATTTTGTGTGCATTTCATGTGCATGTTGGTATGCATTTCGGGGCGCATTTCATGTGCATGTCGTGGTGCATTTTGTGGTGCATTCAGTGTGCATTTCAGCGTGCATTTAGTGTGCACTTCAGTGTGCATTTCAGCCTGCATTTCGGGGTGCATTTCATGGTGCATTTCGTGTGCATTTCGTGGTGCATTTCATGGTGCATTTTGTGCACATTTCAGGTGCATTTCAGTGTACTTTTCAGGGTGCATTTCATGTGCATTTCTTGTGCATTTTGTGGTGCATTTCGTGTGCATTTTGGGGTGCATTTCAGTGTACATTTCACGTGCATTTCGTG
>VYZQ01029555.1:42923-88391 GCA_013400655.1 Mystacornis crossleyi
GGTCTATAACTGTATACACGAATCATCGTGTGTGCGCGTTCTCCAAGGGGGCATTCTGCGGGGCACTCCCTACCTGGATGTGATGCACGTAAGGATCCCTAAATAAATACCAAGGTAAAACCCCCTTTTCCCCTTAACCGTGTCTGGCTTTTAGTTTTAAGACCAGGACAAGGCAACGTCAGAGATGGGCTTTTCATACCTTTTCCCCATCACTTTCCCTGCTCTCCCCTCAGGAGTTAAGCCTTGCTTGCCAGCAGTTAAGACTCAGTCACTAGTCCCGAAGAAAATTTATTTCTCAATAGCAGGGCCATATAAAGGCCTTAATGGATTCAATGAGGCAGAAAGAAGGAGTAAAAGGACAGAAGCAAAAAAAAATAAGAGAAAGATGTGTGGACGGAGAAAAAAAAATTAAAAAAAAAGAACTAGGGCCCATTGTAGGAGCCCAGGAAAAGGAACTGGGCAGCAACGATTGTATCTCCTGAAGTGTCTTTTGTTTTAGCCTGAAGTAACAGCAAAGAATGGCCCTTCATGGCGAGGCTTTGACACTCTGGCCAAGGCTGATCTCTGTATTCAAAGGGGGAAAGTAGAACATTCATGAGATGCATGCAGAGTTCCTGCTCTCCGCCTCCTCTGTGTGAGGTTTCAACACTATTTTTTCTCCACTCTCCTGTGCTCTGAGCATTTAAGGACACCTCGGGTTTGTTAAAAAAAAATAGATTTTTATGCTTCTTGGTGGTTTTCCCGACCTTCTGTTTGACAGCTGGGGAAAGTATCAAGTAGTAAATTTCAATCAGAATCGTGTCTTCATGATTTCAGTCCTTCCCAGCTGCATCTTAGTGGGAAATTCACTTTTATATGAATATTTAGAGTGGATCTAAGCCCTGGTCCACAGCTGAAGAGAGTGCAAAGTGTTTCATTGCACTGAGGGACAGCACAGGGCACATGCAGGTGTGAGAGGTTTTGGACACAGAAATCACCTGGTCTGTCAACTTAAAGTAAGAAAAAGCAGAAGGGGTGGGGAGGAGCAGAGGGTGGAAGGGCAGCTGTGATGTTTGCAGGGGCAATGCAGGGAAAATTGCAGCCAAATTAAAGAGAAAGCCCAAAGGCACAGATTAACATCGGAATCTGTAGGGAAAATGCACTGACTGGTTAAAGGGAACAAATAAAAGTTATTTTTTCCATTGAGGTTATCAGGAACTTTAAACCCATTATCAAAAATACACTGACCCAACAAAGAGACTTCAGAAATGTGATAGTTGCAGTCGTTTATTCCCATATGATCTCTTCATGGTTCATTTCTCCTCTCACAGAACTTTGCCTTCCTTACCAGTTCTCTTCCCCCTTCCCTGTAACCAGTGAATGATGCCCTGCAGCAGGGCATCCAACAGGAGCCAAAATAAGAGCTCTCATGTTTATTATCATTGTTGATGCATGTGTCAGGGCTAAAATATTATCCCTTCAGGTTCATGGCACTGCTGCTGGCTGGGATTTATAACTGAGGGTTTTCCAAAGCTGCGTTTCCCAAAACTATGTGGTTGCCATGTCCTGGTCTCTCTGTGTGCACAGAATTTCTGCACAGAAATTGCAGTGACTATCGCTTTTCTTGATTCTTGATTTGTGTATCTGGAATATTATTTGCACCTTTTCTTCTGCGGGAACACACGGGGCATCTCCTTGGTCCCTCAGTTCAGATACACAAACATTTACAGCTCTGACTTTCCTAATTCTGCTCCAATTTCATATTTCTTCCCACGAAGCAGAACAGCTACAATCCTCTATTCTCGCACAGGTAGCTCCTGCTAATCTATCCGGCTTCAAGACTGGCTCATTACTTGCAGTTTGGAAGCAGTTTTAGGTATCCATCCCCACGGCACCGTATGCCAAGGTTATATTAAATCAAATTCCTGCCAGTGGGAAGGCAGCCTCTGCTTTCTGCAGCCTTCAAAGCCCAGATTTCTGGCTTTATCTACAATGTGAAGATGTCTTTGTTGCACCAGTTTTGTTTACAAGGCTGTTCTTGTGAGATTTACAAACTTGAATTCTGTATCCCACCCCAGTGTCAGCTCCCGTGGCTCAGATCCAAACTCACTCCCGAGAACGGCAAAGCCTAATGGAATAAATTGCCACACGAGCAACAAAGGCAGCTTCAGGCAGCTGCTGGTGCTGGGCTGGTAACTAAAACACATCCCCAGGAGTGAGTTGGCTGCCGTGCACCTGCTATTCACTGCGCTGCTGAAAAAAACCTGCGTGGTTCAGAAAAGAAAGGAGGAAACTCAAAACATCCTGTGAAGCTTGGTTGTGTCGTAGGAAGTAGACACTTCAGACAATCAGTAGGGAGTTGGGCTGTAGAAAATGTGAGACTCTGCTCTTAATTAACTGCAATAAACATTTCTGGGTTCTTTCCTGTGGGTATAAAATATATTTGTTGCTAAGAGGGAGCACTGCCGCGGCTGAGGTCAGCGAGGATTTCATGGTTTGGTTGGTGTGTCCTCTGTTCCTGGAGTGCCTTCCTGAGGCTGGAATTTCAGTGTGCCAAGGGTGGGATGAGCACAGGGAGAGGTCTCTGCTCCCCAGGGAGAGACCCTTTACATCCACAGAGCAGCCACTCGGGGATCTCTGCTGAGCTGAAGGGATGAAGGGAGAGCTGAGAGATCAAAGCATTTCCCTAAGAGAGAAAGATAAATCTGTGGCAGCCATGTAGTCCCAAGTCACCCTGTCTTCCAGCCTGAGGTTTTATCGTGTGATCCCTCTCATTTTTCCTGTGCATCACATCACCTTTCCTCCTCACACTGAAAACCTGCGCTAACCCCACAAATTAATTGCTGCAGTGTCAGATTGGTGTCCTACAAGTCAGGCTTGAGGTGATTTAGCAGCTGCATTTAGAGGCTGCTTAGAGGAGAAGGTACAGAGCAATAAAGCCTCAGTCGAGGTGTGACTCACGGCGTTAGAAAGGATGGAGCAGCCACAGGGAAGGGAAATGTGGAGAATTAGGGTCGGGATGATAAGGATGCTTGTTAGTTTGGGTGGTGAGGCTGTTTATTACACTTTTGTTATTATGCTTAATGCTCAAGTAGTATTGCAAAGGCTTGGTGGTGATTCCCTCTCTCAGCCGTCACCGTGGCGATAAGAGCTCGCGTTCCTCGGGGCCTGGTAGGGATCGGGCTGTCCTGGGGCAGACAAACACACACCTTTCCCTCTATAAACGGTGAGCTCTTCATTCTCCTGCAAAACTCCTGAACTTCCCAATAGCATCACAGACTGGTTTCGGTTGGAAAGGACAAGAATGGGATCACCCAGTCCAGCCCCTGGCCCTGCACAGACACCCCAACAACCCCACCCTGGGCATCCCTGGGAGCCTGGTCCAAATGCTCCTGGAGCTCTGGCAGCCTTGACCATTCCCTGGGGAGCCTGGGCAGTGCTGGACACCCTCTGGGGGAAGAACCTTTTCCTAAATATCCAACCCAGACCTCCCCTGGCACAGCTTTAGCCCTTGCTCGGGTCCTGTTGCTGTCACAGCGCGCAGAGGGCGGAGCTGTCCCTCCTCTGCCCCTCCCGAGGAAGCTGCAGCCCCTGGTGAGGTCTGACCTGCTTGCTTCAGTCTCATGATTACAAAAACCATCAAAAGAAAGAAGAGGTGTGGGTGAGCTGTAGGGATATCTTTGCCTGCCAGTTTTCGAACCACTTTTCCCCCCATGATTTACTGCACGGGATTGAATGATGCCGTGGTGCCCAGAAAACTGCACAAGTGACTGAAAGATTTAGAGGTGGCCACCACCAAACCTGCTGGAGTGCTTGGAGGATTGATAGAATAATTTTCAAAGAAAGTCTCACGTATATTTAGTTTTGTTGCCAAACTCTAGGGAAATTTCTTATTCCCATGGAATTAATGTTTTATATTTTTAATATTTGCAATTATTTAAAATATGATGCATTAATTTGGTGGCTTCTCAAAGGCTACAGTTCCTAATTCCCTCCTTGCCTGCTGGTCAGTCAAGACCTGCAAGGTGACTTGGTTGATAGCAGACTTTGTTTGATATATTGACCTTCTCTGACTGGCACATTTTATCTTTTGAGGCCACCTCAAAGAATAAAGGAGGAGTTCTGGCTGGAAAACCTCCCCTGTAACCCTTTTGGTCATAGCATTGTTTCCACTTCCCAGACTTCATCCAGCAGTCTTTTTCTTCCCTCAGTGCTGGTGTTCATTTGGGAGAGTGTTTTTGTGCCATTTTTGTCTGAGTTTTTTTTAAATGAGGAAAATCAAGGAGGACAAGAAAGGAATCTAAGCCGGAGATGACAAGGAATGTTCTGGTAAATCCTTAGACAAGGAATGTTCTGGTAAATCCCTATTTTACTGGAAAATGTGGATTCAGTGAAATCATTTCGGGGAATCTGATAATTCCATAAGAGCAACACTCCTCTAGGAAACCCAGTTCCATGTTCCCCAGGAAGAGTCAGGGGGCAAACAAACCCTGCATCAGGAGAATGGGTGGGCGAAAAATTCTGAGTCCATTCCGACGAGCGTTTAAGATCTTACACGTTTTGGAGTGACAGGAAAAATCCCCTCCTGCCCTGTTCTGACCTTTGCATCTCAATCTGTTTTAAGTTTAAACACTTTCAGGATGGGTCAGGACCTAAGGAGTGAGAGCTGGAAGGTCTGTCTAGAACAACTGAAAATTCCAATTCACGTAGTGCCTCACTGAATCCTCATTTCTGCCTGTGTAAAATCAGTTGCACAACTGGACATTCAGGTGCTACTGTGGGATAATTCTGGCCCCCTGTAAATTATTTTCACAGAAATGGGGTTGTCTTGAGGAATAGTCATCCCATATTAAGCATTTTTTGAGCAAAATGCAAACTTCTGGGTGTATTTGTAACTCATGGTATTTGTTTTGTCTCTGAAGGTAAACTAGATGGCATTGAGAGGTCTGAAAATCCTGGAAGGTTCTGGAAAGGAGCAGCTTTATTTTATAAAAGCTTGAACATTTTAAAGACCTTTACAAAATGGAAAAAAAACACCCCAACCCTCAGTTGATTAATTAGTCCTAATTTATATTTAAAATTCTTCCT
Source organism: Mystacornis crossleyi (assembly GCA_013400655.1). Taxonomy (NCBI): domain Eukaryota; kingdom Metazoa; phylum Chordata; class Aves; order Passeriformes; family Timaliidae; genus Mystacornis; species Mystacornis crossleyi. The sequence continues at coordinate 47,991 of VYZQ01029555.1, forward strand.
GACTGATTTTTAAAGTTGACTTTTACTTGATTAAATAGCAGTCTTTAATTCGGAGATATTTGTGGCTCTGCAAATTCCCTGCTTGGTGGGAGCTCTACATAAACACTTTGCTGGCAGTGATGAGCTCAGCCAAGGTGCCCAAATTCGTTTCCTCCCCATCACCTCTCCTCACCCACAACCAGAGGGCAGCCCTTCCTCTCTGTGCACTTGAACGTTAAACCAAAAATCACATTACAGTTACAGGATGCCGTTATCTCACTGGTGGTGATAAAATACTGAACTCCAATCGAGGGTCTTTTCTGGGTAAAAACCCCACCAACCCCAAAACATCCTCTGCTTTTAGAGGGAAAACAACCCCCAACAAACGCATTCCAGGTGTCAGGGACAATAACACCGTGACTTTAGCACTGGAAATCTGCTTTTGTATTACACTGGGAGAGCTGTGTCTGCCGGCCAAATTGTAGTGCTCCTTTTGCTAAAGGTTTCCTGCAGCTTTCTGCATCTGAGAAATTCCACCGCAGACCTCCCCCTGCCTCCCAGAGATATTTTGGGCTCGCTGTGTTTACAACTGTTGGGATTTTTGCATGAGCAGAGTGGTAACAGCACATTAACAACGTGAGGAGCACACTTCCTAAAAGTGGAGGGCGCATTCTCGGGCATGCTGGTGCCGAGGATTGGCACAGCCTTCCCTTTTATCATCAGTAACTCCTCTAGGAACAGTTGGTGAGTGGAGGAATAATGCTGAGTGTGAAAAATATCATTTTGGAGACCGAGGAAGCACTGGGAGGAGGCACTGAGTTCCTGGGTTGTATTTACCGTAGATATTTATCTGTGAAATAGAGAAATGCTTTCCCTTTTGGCATTTAACCACAGCAAAAAATGTAATAACATTAATGAAACTTTTCCAACAGTCCCTCAGTTTTTAGCTCAGGTTGATCCTTGTTTAGTGTGGATTCACTCGTGAGCCTCTAGAAACACTTCAGAGCAGTCACCAAAACACTGCTCTGCACTGATTTGTAAAATGTGTAAATTTTACTGGGAATTTGATACTGTGAACTTGACCAAGGCCTGTTGAGGCTGTAAGGAATCCTTGAGATATAAGGAACAGTGACTTAAAGACATTATTCCAGGACCCAGCCCATTATTTATGATCACTCTGCCCTTGTTGGAAGCTGTTGGCACGTTATTTGTCACTGATTAGGTCGTTATTAAGCTGTGCATGTATCAAGAGTTTATCTGGTTATCTGCATTAGCCATTATTTATTTTTTTAAATACATTATTACTCATAATTTTATTTGCCGTTATTGTTTATTTATTTTTAATTTAATCTCTTACAGTGTTTAAATGCAGGTGCTCACATAAATGATTGCAACGATGGGATAAAATTCACTGTTTCTACATTTTCGATGGGCACTTTTGTGTGTTCTGGTCTCCATGACTGGGATTTTTGGATACATCTGCATATTCTGCTCTTGGTAGTCTTCCAAATGAATGGTTTGGGGCAGGATCTGCTACTTAGAGGATTTTTACTCAAATACAAGGAACTCTGTCTTTACATTAGCTCTAGACAATACACTGATTTTTATTATTAAATAGGAGGTTTGTAGACCTCATCTAAAGAACCACCAAGCCCAAAGAGCAATTTTAGCAGAAAGAGGACAGATCTTGATTGTGATGCTCCTGGGCAATCTGGAAACAAACCCAGCTGTTGGAATTATCTGGGAAATAACATGTATTTAGAAAACTTGATGCTGCTTAAGGAATATTTTTGGGGAGAAGCAGCTCATCATGGAAGAGAATCATTCACTTGGTTCAGCTGGGAAAACGAGCTGCTGCTCTGCTTGGATATTGTCTGCCCTCGGTGCTTTCTCATGGTTTTCCAATTTTAGCTGCATTCCTGGGTTTCTAATAGAGCACTTTTGACTCGGCCCTCCACCACAACTTTCTTCTCTTTCTTTTGGCACTTTTGACAACAGGTAGGCAGTTTTTTGAACAGAGGATATTTGAAATGAAATTTGGGAAGTGCTGGAAAGTCAGACCCAATGTAAAGAATAATTCTGGCTGAAAAAAATATGGAAAATAGGGTTTTATTCATCCATTTTTAACGTGGGATTAAGGCTTCTAAATAACAACTCTGACTTGTTAAAGCATTTTTCATTCAAGACAGATCTCCCTTCCACCCATTCAATAAAAAGAAAGCCAAACCAAAATCAAACAGAATGTTTTGGGGGTTTTTTTTGTAATTGACTCAATGAATTTTGGAGTGAAGTTTTCATTTCACTGTGAAGGAAACCATTCCAGTGTGACTCAGGCTTTCGTTTGTTTATTTATTGCCTTCACCACCTCCTGGAAAAAAACTGGGACTTGCACAGCTCTGCCAGGTAGTGATTTTTCCGTGTCCCAGGCAATGACCTCGGTGTGATGTGGTGCTGGAAGTGTTTATTCCTCTCTGCAGTTATTATTTCATGTGGAATCTTTTGCTCCCTGTGGTCACTCAGGTTCTCGCATCCCTTCACCGAGTGTCCTCCCGTGGCCCCTCTTTTCTGGCTCATCTCATTGAGTTTTCATTCCCAGCGAATTTTTCCTCTTTGATACTTAGTTCTCAGTCCTCAAATCTCATTTCATTTTCTCAGCCGCTGGGGTTTGAATTTTCTCCTGCTCGGAATGAAGCTGTCTGCACTCACACATGATTCAGTGGTGATTTAGAAGGAATTCCACAGTTTATAGGCAATCTGGTTAAGGACGGTTTACTAGAATTATTCTGGAGCAAGATTCCCTCTGTGGATAAACAAAGATGACAGAAGATGATGCTGCATAAATCCATAAAACACAGAGAGAAAATTGAAATATCAGCCATTTTGCTGGTTCTAACCCCCTCCCCTCATCCCAGTTATACAAATCCACTTACTTGGTGTCCTGTTGGCTTTTTGCTTCAGTTTCTTTTTCAGCATACAAAATTTTAGCTTTAAAATGTAGGTGGACCTCGAATGTTTTCCCCCTTTTGACAGGCTTTTAGAAACCTTGTGAACCATTCCTTTATACCGTTTTCTACCATTTTTCTTGTAAATCCAATTAATGTGAAAAATCAATCTTTTCAGTTGTCACCTGCAGCTCCGTAGATGGTGTAGAGTCAGATGGGCTTTTTTCAAACAATGCTGCAGGGAATATTTCACATGGCAGTTGAAAACAGAAATCTTTTATAGTGTTTATCATCTGCTGGTACCATCTAGGGAGTCAGAATTTGTGAAACTGGCAAATATTAGTGAGGTCAGATCTGGGTTGACTGTGGCACATGAGACAATTTAAATAATTTTGATAGCAATGCTGCCCAAATTGGTGGTTCCTGGGTGTGTCTACTCAGACACCAGAGCTTCCTGGCAGGAGCACAATAATTATATTTCCATAATTGTGCTAATACACCTTCCTGCATCAAAATTGTAAAGTAGCAAAGAAATTATTCTTTTCCCTCTCACGTCACTCAGTGGAATTCTGGTTCCTGAACAGTTTCTCCACACAGGAGTCTCGTGCAGTGTGGGCATAGTTGGGGGGTTCACTCTGGTTCTCCATGGTCGTGGTTTCAAACAAAGAAATGAATAAATATGTTCCATGGCACCAGGCTGAAAATGCCTTGAAAAATAACGATGAGCAGGGCATGGGGGCAGGTCTGATTTCCCCAAAAACACTTCAGCAGGGAGTTCTGGCAAATCTCTGGCAATTCCTGCATTGATATTTCTCGTGTTTACAGCCCAGTGGAGCAACAGAGGGTTTTAGGGGACAGGGATTAACAAGGCAGTAATTTCCTGAAGCATCCAGAGAAATTGGATGCCACCTATAAAATGCGGTTGGTTCATTATAGCGGAATCGAGCTTGAACATTTCAGCTTGCAGGGGAGAATCCCAGCAACCTCCTGGCCTCCAGGTCATATTTTTTTCAGGAATTCTGGTTCTGTGTTCTTAGCCAGAGCCAGGCAAGGGAGGAAAGTTCTCTGCTTCATGCTGCTGTGAGGAAGTGTGTGATGCTCAGGTGTATCCTGGAGAAGACAGAAATCTGTTTTGGGGCTTTGAGATTTCCCTGGGTTAGAGGCCCAGTTCACGGCATGGAAATCTTCCTCCTCATTCTCAGCAGGGTTATCCTGAATTTCTTATCCTCACCCTGCAGCGTGATCTGCCTGGAGTGTTCAGAAAAACACCTTTTCAGTTAGGACAAGAAATGTAACAGTCCCAAGGGGCGATTTTGAACACAGGTACACATTTGTGCTTTTAGAATATTTAGGTATGAAAAGATGAAACTGAAATCTAGTTCAATTCTCAAAATCTTTCTGGTGCCTCACTCATAAAGCAATTTCATAGGTACCTAGATATGTATTTGTTAACCTTGAGTGACATCTATATCTCTTTAAGGTTTTGGTATTTAAATTTCCAGTACTTGGCACTCAAGTTATTTCCTATTTTTTGACACTTAAAGCTCACGGTAGTCAATAAAATATCCATCCTCAGGATCTTCAGTTCCAATTACTTTCAGTTACGCACCCAAGTGTAGCTCAGAGTTTCTGGGTGCATTTCCACCTACTTGTATGTCTAAAACGTCTAAATTTTTCTTTCAACCACATTGTAAGAGGAGAACTTGGTGCAAAAACTCGCCTGCCAGAAATTTTTTATTTTGTTTCCAACTGCTTAAACATTGGCACAGCTCTGACAGGGGTTTAAAAAAAGCATTTTGAGCATTGGGATGCAAATTACCATACCAAGCAATTAAAGTCAATTAAAACAGGATGCAGTGTAATTAGAAGCAGTTGTGTTCACATTGATATTCAGAGAGGTTCGATGTGTTGAAAGAAAAGAAAACAATTCAGGAAACTTTTAATGCCCGCCAGATGTGATGATGATGCTAATAACGGCGTTGGTTTCTAAATTCCCCATCCTGCCTCACCTCAGGAGCTCTTGGCAAGGGGCAGAAAATGAGAATTAACGTCTGTCTCCCAACACAGTGCACTCACCTGTTGCAGCTGGAGCTCTGCAGCCCCAGGAGTTGTGTGAACACCGACACAGAGCAGCTACCAGCAGTGCCAGTGGGCTCAGAAAGGGGGGATTTTCCACCTTTCCCACTCCTGCCCCCTTGGCGTCCCTTTCTTTGTGGTTCTGGGTATCTGCGTTGGTATTTATTGCCAGAAATCCCGAGCCAGTGGTGCTCTATTTATATCCCTGCAGGGCAACCAGAGAGCAGGGAGGGTCCTCGTGAGGCAGAACTGCCCTGATGGCCAAAAAAATTTGTTGGGGGTTGCGGTTCCAGCCCTTGCTGCTGTGGGATTGCACAGATCCCTTTACCTGGCCTCTCTTGGCTGCAGAGAGGAAGGGTTTTGGCTCTTCCTTGATGGAGCTGAGAGAGGAAATCCTCCCAACATAACCTGGGAAGGAACCTGCCCCTGCCAGACCACAGTGCTTGTGCAGGGAAAAGGCTCCAAGGCAGGTGGGATGTGCAGGGAGCAGTGGATGGGCTGCAGAGCAGCCAGAGAAGGGAGGAAAGGCAAGGAAAAATTAGAGATATTCAGGTGCAGGACCTTCAGTGCCATCACATGGATGTGCCTGCTGACTGCCCTCTGTTAAATGCTGCTATTGATTCAAAACAAGGAGGAAAGGATAGCTGGCAAAGAATGAAATAAATGAAAACCATTAGCTGGCTGCTCCATCCTTTCCACCTAGTTTAAGGCTCAGAGCAGGACTGTGTCCATCCCCTGTGGCTCTTTTTTAGCTCTCATTAGCTGCTGATCCTTTTTTATATGAAACCCAAATGTGGAGAGGCAAGGTCTGTTTGGACTCAGCCAATCGTGGCAGTTTGCATTCCCACTAATAGTCAACAAATGTAAGCAGTGGGATAAAACTTCCCATTTTGCATTGCACTGACCTGTGAATTCGTCTGTTCAGGCATTTGGGACCTGTAGGAACAGAATGGTGGTCTCCTTCTCCTGGGAAATTCAACTTCCTCCATTTCTGAGTGTACCTGATGAGGCACATGAGATCGTTTAATGTTTGGGGTTAAATACTTAGTCTGAAAATCAAATTTTAGTCCATTAATTACAAAAATATGTTTGAGCATCATTTCATAGGTCCATTGTCTGATGTATCCCTTTCATTTACATAGGAGACAGACAGTGGACTCCTGAGTTTAAAACGCAGCTTTTTTGAGGCTGTATTTTTCACCAAATGATTTTTTTCTATTCTTGCAGCTTAACTTATTTTGACTGGTGCAAGGGAGATGTAAGAATAACACCTCACGTTAGGATGGTTAAACCTACTCTGCACAGGTGGAAATGGCCATAGAAAATTATAAAGTTACATTTCAGGTGGTTATCACATAAAGAAAATATTTCTAATGCCGTGGAATTGATAATTTAATCCTTCTCTGAGTTTGAGTAGCCCTGTGCTGCTCTCAGTTTTGGGATTGTAAAACAGGACCAATTCTGTTCCATTTCTCCCTTGGAAAACATGACTTCTTGCAGGTTTCCTGTTGCCCCCATTCAGAGAACAAACTGATTTCTGAAAAAAACAAATAAGTGTTGCCATGTATGTGAAAACAGAAATTTCTAGGGTTCAGCACCTCAGAAATTTTGCCTGAAGGTGCTTTGATAAGGGTTCTCTATTAAATCCCAAGGAGGTATGGATAGAATTTAACCTTTGGGCTCGATGAAATGTTTATTCCTGAAGCACAGACATGCAGGCAGAGCAGCCTGAAGAGAAATCGGTTCAGTAATTGTGGTGTGACTGAGAATCCATTGCATGTATTGTTATAATATATAGAATTAATTGCTTGTTATCATGAGTACCTGTGTTTGGAAATAATACACTTTCAGAGAACTCCCCAATCTCTATAAAAATTTCTGACCCCTCCCACAAAACCTAAAGGGTTTGGAAGGGAATATGGTTGGAGGACAACAATCACCAGCATGAACAAAGGCACCCGAAGCACTTTTCCTCCAGTGGATGTGAAAATGAGGCGGTTTTGCTGCGGCTGGAGGAAAATCCTTTTCTAATGCTTCTTTCCTCCCCCAGGTCGTGTACGTAACAGCCACGTTCCCCTACATCATGCTGATGATCCTCCTGATTCGGGGCGTGACGTTACCCGGCGCTTCCGAGGGGATCAAGTTCTACCTTTACCCCGACATCTCCCGGCTCTCTGACCCACAGGTAGGACCACGGGCTGCGTATTTATTTGCCTCCCTGACTGGGAAAAGGTGCAAGATTTTCATGGTTTTGAAGCCTGACTGCAGGTGAGCTGTTCCCCGTTGGAGATCTGGAGCTGGGGATAGGGCTGTGATAATCCTGTGTGTTGGATTATTTCTTTAACTGGAAGGTACTTTGGTTGATAAATGAGGATTTTCAGAACCAGTTGCAGTTGGTGCTTCTGCCACTGAGGGACAAGAGCGTTGCCACAGGTTCGATGGGAAGAAATTTCAGTGGGATTTAGCCATTTTATGGTTCTTTTTTCCTTCCAAATCTAAATCTCAGGCGGAATTAATAGAGGAATTGTTCATTCAGGTGATTGCTGTCCTTACAGCAAAATATGCAACCCAGGGGGAATGAAGGGCTCAAACCAGGATCTCTGCCTGTTTTGTTGTTTCCAGAGTAGAGCAGAACATGGAAATAATGGATTAAGTTGTTTGCTTTTTCCCGGTGACAGATGAGTACATTAAAGCAGTTATTAGACATCATTTGTGTGATATTGAAGGGGAAAATGACACCATCTCTATAGAACCTGGCAGGTTGCAGACAGCATTTTCCTGGTCTGCTTTGGCACTGTAAAAGACATTTTACAGTGTTTCTCCTGAGGCTATTACATTGTTAAATGGACCCTGAGAAGGAGACAGAAAGGAATTTGGGAATATTTGTCAAAATTAATTTTTTTTATCTACTTACTGAAGATGTGTCAGCATAATTTTTTAAAATCTCTGCTTACTTTAAACATGTATTTTGTTGCAAAAGACAATAGAGGGGCTCCTTCAGGTAATTTCCTTGAGGCATTTGAAATAACTGTGAAGTTTGCTTTAAACAAGTAATATTTCTACAGGGGAAGAAAAAAAAAAACCCAAACCAACAAAACAGAAAGAAAAAGATTCATTTAAAAGACTGAAAATTTTAGATGAAAATTTGATCATGCTGTGACGTTCGGACTTGGCAATGCTGGTGTTGTCGTGTGCCAGCACGGATGGGAAGGGAACGGGCTGTGGAAGTGGTGTCAGTGCTGCCTGTGCAATTCCAACTGCACCTTGCTCAGAGGTGGCCTCAGGTCACCTGAGAAATTAGCCCTGGAACAGGGGGACAGCCAGGATTCCCTGGCACACTCCCAGATGTTTGTTTGCACCTTACAGCGGGCTCAGCCTGCAGCGGGCCCACCAATCCAGGCTGGTGCCAGCCGAGCCCTGGGTGCCCAAACTCCCTTTAGCCGGGACAAGGAATTGTCCGTGGTGTGCCTGTCTGGGCACAGGGGTGGTGTTGCCTTCTCCAGCCACCTAGAAACAGAGATTAGACAGGAGTAAGGGAATAAAGGTAGGTATTTATTTGAAGGGCCTTCAAGGTACACCCTGGGGAGCCGGAGGCTGCTTCCATAAAATGGACCCCAAGATGGACGACAGGTCACGAGTTCTTTACGCTGTTATAGGTTTGGTCCATTTGCATATCAGCATAAATTCACCAATTAAAACTTTAGCTCTCTTCCATTTCTCCACCTCTCTCCTGGTCCTAGTTTCCACCTTTAGGCCTGGGACAGCCCGAGTGTCCTTGAACAGCTCAGAGAGGCTTTGTTGTGTCCATCTGGCCTAGGAGAGCAGCTAACAAGCTGTAAGAAACTTCAGAGTTACACACTAGGCAATGCAGGATTTAAAAAGTACAGAAGTTAAAACCTAAGGCATCAGTGGCTCCACTTTGTTCTGCCCAGTTGGAGCTGCTGTTTCCCCCGGGCTGTGGGGCTGGCAGCTGCAGGTGCCCAGCAGTGCCCTGGGTGCCCTGATCCTGTGCCACACCCCGGGCTCTGCTCCACCTGCAGCGTCTGTGAGGAGTCCTGGAACGGTCGGGGTTGGGAGGGACCCTACAGATCACCCAGTGCCACCCCTGCCATGGGCAGGGACACCTCCCACTGTCCCAGGCTGCTCCCAGCCCCAGTGTCCAGCCTGGCCTTGGGCACTGCCAGGGATCCAGGGGCAGCCACAGCTGCTCTGGGCACCCTGTGCCAGGGCCTGCCCACCCTCACAGGGAACAATTCCTGCCCAATATCCCATCCAACCCTGTCCTCTGGCAGTGTGAGGCCATTCCCCCTCATCCTGTCACTCCAGGCCTATGTAAAAAGTCTCTCTCCATCTTTCTTGTTGGCCTCTTCAGGTCCTGGAAGGCCAAAATTTGGTCACCCCAAAGCTTCTCTTGTCCAGGCCGAACAATCCCAACTCTCCCGGCCTCTCCTTGTAGGAAAACTGAACTCCTCGTACGAACAGGGGTCAGTCCTGCTGCTTGAGTTCCTTCCCTTGTCCCGGGCTTTTCTAGAGCATGGTAACAGGATTTTGCTCTGCGTGTGGATTTTCCATGTGCCACCGACGCCCTTGCTCGTGTTTGCCATTGAGGGAGGGCACGCCAGCTTAAGGCACATTATTGCCAGCTTAAGGCCCATTATTGCCAGCTCCCAGGAGGGTTTCCATGCCTATTTACTATCCCGTTGCCACTTGCACAGAAATACGTGGTTGCCATGACAATTTGCAAAGCCCACGGCGCTGGTGGGAGCAGCCTGGGAAGCGCAGAGCGCTGGGGACACGCGGGCTGTGCCTGTCTGTGCCACAGGAATGCCTTTTGGGAATGCTCAGTGGATGCTTTAAGGTGAGGCTGGAATGCCTTTTGGGAATACTCAGTGGGTGCTTTAAGGAGCCAGTTCCTCCCCAGGTTCAGGGAGACTTTCACTTGTTCTTCAGTGGTGTTTTAGACACCGTTTGGTAGAAAGCAGATGAAATGAAAATATGCCACACCAGAGATGGTGAACACCAGCGCGGGTAATTGAACTGGAGTGTGAAAGCTGAATTGCTTGTAAGAATTATCTTTGTGCTGGAAAATGCCATTCCACCAAAACTGAAATATGTTGTTGAGAATAATGAATTTAATACTTGGAGAAAGCTTTCAGAGTTATGGGTGCAATCTCTAGTTGCTTGTCAAGAAATAGAGGAAGCTCAGCTCTTCAGGCTAAAAACCAGACTTTGGCATGACCAGTTTTATTTCAAAAATAGCCTTTGGTTCAGCTTGCGTGCAACTTTTGATGGTAAGAAGATGGATATATACACATTCTCCATTTTATGGAAATGTAGAATTGAATGTTCAAACCCACCAATATTTGGATAACACACCCCCGCCCCCAACTCCATTAACCCCTTGTCAATTGGTTCTAGAGGTTTTTCCCAAGGAGCACAACTGAAACCACCTGGAGATTCGTGCTTCCAGTTTCCACGTTTACTCATTTCTCCGGAATTACTCCCCAGTGCCAAAGCGTAAATCACGTGTCCCAGCAGAATTTGTTTTCCTCTTCAGCTGCAGGCCTGTTTCAGTTATATTTCAGGGAAGGTGCTGGGTGTGCATTAGGAGAGAGGTGTTCGAGCCCCACATCCAGCTACGTTTATTGGAGATTAAACAAATTAAATTTCTCTTCAAGGCTCATTCAGTTTGAAGTTCTGGAATCTTTTGTCTTTGTGCAATTCGCATTCCACGGTGGGTTAAAGCTTTGTGAGCAGCTGTTCATCTCTGCAGCTCCTCTCAGCCTCCAAGGGCTGGGCTCTCCGTTTCATTTTTATATTCTATCTTTTCAGCAGCCCAAATCCTCTCGCTCTGAAAATGCCATCTTTTGTCCTGAGCGTGTGTAGAGCTCATACCAATCACTCTGTGTTGCAGCAGTGGGAGCTGGAACAGTCTGGAGCTCTCTTTAAGCCTCAGAAATGTTTCGCTCCATCGACAAAAAGGTCTCAACAATCTTCATGCTCAAATTGGCTTGAAATACATCCCTCTGCCCTAATCTGGGAGATACAGGTGCTGTTTCTGGCTGAAGTAAGGGATCTCTCCTGAGTTAAAACTCACACAAAAGCAGTGCTGCCGCAAGTTAATGGGATTGTTATGGGTTTTGTGTGCAAGCCTGACTCCCAGTGTGGTTCTGGTTGTCCCTCGACACGTTTAAGGCACTCAGGATGTGATTGCTCTTGTGTGTGGTGCTCACTGAGCCTCTTTGGGGAAAACATTGGGTGCTTTGTAAGGGGATTTTGCAAACATTTGTGCCTGGAAGGGGTGAAGTGGGCGAGGGAGTGGCGGGTGCAGCACTTTGATGGGTCAGGAGGCAACATCACGGATAATGGCATGGAAAAGCACACACATCAATTTAACCCTTGCTGTAGCAGTAGAGTAAAATGGGGAGGAAAATACCAGTAAAGCTTTCTTGCTTATTGGATGTTTGCATGCTAAAAATTGGCCAGGTTTCTGTTTTTTTTTTTTTTTAATTATAAAAATATGAATTGTTTTAATGATCATCACAAGAACATCAACACAGACAGAACTGCACTGTTCTCTGAACAGCTGATTTCCAAAAGCTTGGACAAATTTCCATTTCCATGTGGGAAGAATGCGGGTTGTACCTGATCTCTGATAAACTCTCACGTGAATATTGAGCATGAGGAATGATGCCAGATTAATCAGGTCCAGGGAAATCAGAGCCATCACAGGTAAACTGATTTTAGATTGCTCAAATCTTCTATTTGCAGTGGGAAAATGTTAAAATTGCAATAAGATTTCTGACGGCAGAAACATTTCTACAGTTCTTGGTAGCTCAGCCATAAATTCACTTTTAGGCAGCTGGGATGTGCAGGTGAGAACTGGGAAATGGTTCCAGAAGGACTTTTCCCATAAATTTCCTCTGCACTGGGATTTGATTGACTGGCTTGAAGCCCACTGGATCTTCCTGCTTGAAGATAAGCACCAAAGAGTGAGTGCACAGCAGTGAGCATCAGCATAACCCAAAAACCCACTTACTCTGCAGAGATTTTAGGCTACTAAGATCCCTCTCTTCTCTACACTGCCCTCTGGATCAAAAAATACTTTTTGCTGTGTGGCATTTAGGCTGTTTTCATGTGTGGCTGTAGAGAAAAAGAGTGTTTTAATACATCTCTTTTAGAGAAAACCCTTTTTATCTGGGAGAAAATCACCCTAAAATAAATGCACATCATATTTTTTCCCCCTGAAAATTGTGATTTTTCATCGCATTTCCTTATTTTTTGTATTAGCTTGAGTTTACTGTGGTGGTTTTTCCTTCCTTAACACGATTTTACTCTGTTTCAGCATATAAATAACAATATAATTTACAAAAGATGCTACCCACCAAAACTGCAACCAATTGCTGTTCAATTAGTCTAATTACAATATATATAGGTGTGAGAGAAATTTGGGAACACTGGATAGGTGTGAAGGTGATATTTCCTTAAATCCTGATCTGAAAACCCAAACTGCAAAAGAGTTTGAGAATTTCTCCTCCCTTCAGTTTTTATTCCCAACGTTTAGGGATGCTGAGTTGCTTTAGGGAGAAGAAATTGAAGATTGATTCAGTTTTAGGATTTGCAGCCTCGGTACCCACAATCCTGTCGCCACCTCGAGGCCAGTGGAGCCTTTCTCCAAGGCAGAGGAAAATCCTCTTTTCTGCCTCTGAAAGTGGAGCAAACTGCAGCATTCAAACAAAAATATTAGGGCTCTGCTTTCTCTAAAAAAAAAAGTCTGTAAAAGAAATTGTGATGTCATTTTTGGGTGCTTTCATGCTCAGAAAATCCAGGCTGCTGGGTAGTGGATTTTAGAGCTGTCCTGCATCCAAGCCTGCCGATCCTTACAGCAGAAACCTTGGAATTTTCAGATGTGGGCAATGAAATGATCTCTGATTGCTGGAGAATTTTGGATGCTTTTATTATCTTTGAAATGTGACAGGTGACAATCTTAGAGGTCTTTTTCAACCTTAATGATTCCATGAAAACCCAAGGGAGAAACTTGCAGGGTAATGAGAAACTGCTCCACAGGATACATTCAATATTGGAGGGTGAGTTTTTATGGATAGTACTTGGAAAAATGGTTCAGAGACAGGTCACACATCCTGAATTTTACCAGACTTTTAGCAAATTATTCAGTGAACCCTTCAGTGATTTACTGTATTTTTGACTTTTATGAGACTTTGGGCAGGAAATTTTAAAAAAAATTAACCGGGGAAAACAGTAGCAATGAGAGGAGGAAGATGTCCAGCTCACACTGGTGCAGTTCTGCTACTGACTATGGAATTTACTCTTCTTTTTCCTCCGACTTTCTTCCCATTCTCTGGATTTTTTCCCTCATCAGGTATTCCCTGTCTGAACCAGGCGTGAGCTGCAGTGAATTAAAACAAGAGTGAAATTCAGAAACCCATACAAAGGCTGCAGGGGTGGAAATCCCCAGCCGAATTTATTACCTGTATAACTACACCTCCCCCTTTACATGGAACTAAAAGAAAACTAAATTTCAAACTGTTCTTTCAGTGAAAGGAATCGCCTACCCAAACTTTTCAAATTTAAACTGGGAAAAGAATTAATTCTTCTCCGAGTCTGCTGTTTGCACCATCGTTACAAACCACTGAGGTTTGAAATTGTAAGGAAAGTAAAGGATGCTTAGACCCAGAGTGATGCCTAGAGATATTTTTCCTACAGTGCACTGTAGGAAAAACCTCCCCTGTAAGGAATTATTTAATTTAATATGTCCTGCAGATTCTGCATTACTGATTGTTTATGTGGCTTCAAAGAGTCGGGAGAGCAGCAAATCCCAAACGCAGTGAAAGGTTTTTCACAAGGCCAGAAATCCCTCCTGGGATGGGATTTTCCCATTTTCCCCCAATCAACCCTGAAGGGCAGATCTGAGAGCACACTTCATTTCCCTGCTCCAAGGCAGCTGCATCCCTTTCTCTGGCAGGAATCTGCCTGGGAACACACATCCCAAAAGGGTTGGATGGAGACATCCAGGGGCTTCTCCTGTGACAAAAAAAAAAAAACGACTCTCTGGGGTACATGGAGCAGCTCAGTGTTTGCTCACATCGGTTTTTCTATTGCACAGATATTTGGGGTATATTTAGGTGCAAAAGTTTCATGTGCATTTAAGTGGAAAGGTTTGGGGTAAATTTAGGAATTCTGTGGGAAAGGCTCGATCTCAGTTCCCTGCATGAACTTTTGGGGTGTGTGAGTGAACGTAACTCACGGCTCACCAGACAAGTCTGATTTATTCAACAGCATGATGGTGTGACTGTTCATTTTATGCAGCAAATGTGCTTTCTGAAGTCCAGTTATTGCTCTGGGTGTTGTTTCAAGCCCTGAACAAATAATTTGCCTCCTTCTCCCCCTGGTTTCTCCCTGTGTTTCTTGCTCTTGCTACGCAAGCTGAGCAGGCAGCAGCAGGTTTGGGCAGTGAGAAGAGACCTGTTGAAAGAACGGGCTCATTTTGGAATTTCTCTGGCATTTCTGGGCCACATGGAATCTCCTCCAGCTGTCCCTTCGAGCCCTTAGCAACCCCAGCAGTGGAGAGGCCTCATCTGAGTTTCAGAGAGGCTTTAATTGCGCTTTAATATCAGATTTTATGGCTGGTGCAATGTGCCACTGGAGGGAGACAGGATCCACACATTAACTCGGAGTGTGGGCATGACAGGCAGAGATTTCCCACTGTTTTCCTGATGGAACCTGAAAAGAAATGCAAGAGAAACTTAAAGAGGCTTTTTTTTGTTGTTTTTTTCCTGAATTGGAACATTTAAAGGATTACAAACAATATCAATGACTTCACCCTGTCAGCTGCTTTAGAAGCCCAGCCTCCTAGCAGAGAAAAGCTGCTGTTAAAAATACACGCTTCAGATTAAATTAAGGATTAGTAAAACAAAATGCTAAGTGACAGATGGATATTAATGAGGAAATAATAATAAGGGAGCTTGCACACAGTGGGGGGAGTCAATAAGGGAAGCAAATAAATATTCCGTGCTATTTCTGTGGCACAAGTGGGTTTGTGTTGCCACATAAATAGAGGCAGTGGAAAATAGAGAGTTATTTTAAGGATTGCTAGTAGGATTCTTCTTATCCCATTATTCCAGAGGAATGAGAGAAAAAAGAAAAATAGAAGATTACTACACTGGAGGAATGACGTGCTGCTCGCAGAAAATCTGGAATTTGCTCTTTAAAAAGTTGAGTGCTCCTAAAGATTATTCTTTCAAGAGCTGTACCAAAAAAAAAAAAAAAAAAACAAAACACTTTCTAATCCCCCTGACGCTTCTGAGACTCTTTTTATTTGCTTCCTAGAAGTGGAGTAACAGTTTAATTCTCAAAATAACCCAGCAGGAACAAGGCTGGGGAAAAAAGGAGAGTGTGCACCCCACAAACCTGCCAGGGAGAGGTGCCAGGCTCTGGGGGTTGGTGTGAGGCTGGAAAGATGCTTCCCTCAGGATTTGCTACCACGATTTTGGTATCCACTGACATCTGTATGACATTTGTGCTTACATATGGGATTTAGAACGTTGCTGCCTCTCCCTTCCCTATGGATAAAGCAACTCCACTGGGTTGGTGTGGGTTTGCCTTAGGCTGGTGAATTATTTGTTGGATTATTGCCCTAAAATTTCAGTTCTTTACCTACCACTGCACAGCTGTTTCTCCCTTCTGCTTGATAAAACACACACAGACATACCCACGCTGATGTTGCATCGCCAAAACCACCCATGAAATAAAGGACAGGGTGAGAAATCAACACGTTCTCCGAATTTCAGCTTCGGCTGCGGCGCGTTATGTGACTTCATATTCCTTCCTCTGAAAGGAGCCTTTAAAGGGATAAATTTTCACGCGTCAGCATTAAATTCAAGAAAACTTTTTAATACAGGAATTCCTACGGAGGTCACGAATATTTTTAGGAGAATCTTCCTCAGCTGTGTGCGCAGTCTCAGTTTCCACACGCAAACGGATTTTCCCGGGTGGGTGTTCATAGCTGCTTTAAAAACTGAGGCCCAGTAAACTGAGCTTTGCCCAGAATTTCCCCCAGAATCCTGGCTGCAGGAACAGCTTGGGAAGCCACTGGGGAACAGAGGCAATAAAATGAGCTCTGTCCCAGCAGGGCCAAGCCCACACTGCTGCTGCGGTTCGGGGTTTGTAAATAAGGCAAATGAGGAAAATGTCCGGGTGTCACAACCAGGGAGGGAATGAAATGCGCTGAGAAAATGGGGTACAGACCTGGCGGGAAGTCTGCAGGGGTTGGTGCAGTTTGGGGTAAGGGTTCACTGATTTCTCACTTGTTTGTGGTCAGTTCCAGAGAACTCCTGAATCAAGAAGTGCAGCTGAACCCCCGAAAATTGGGAGATGGGATCTGGTTCTTGGTGGCTCTGCGCTCAGGTTCTGTGTCAGCACGCTGGTATTTGTAGCAGAACAAACAGAAAACGTTTCACACAGACCAGAGCTTTAAAAAGTATTTTTATTTTAAACATTTCAATATTTTATTTTTACTTATTATTACATTTTGAGACGAAATCTTGTTTAGGAATTACTAATCAAATGCTTCATTTTCAAAAATGGAGAAATAACATTTGGCTTCTCAAAATAACTGTTCAGTTTTTGGCCAAATGCTTTTATGTTTCACACAAATTGGCAAATAAAATTAAATTGAAGCTTCATTCTTCTGCAAAACGAAACATTTGATCAATGTCAGTACTTTCAGTAGCCCCAAATGTCAAGAAGCAAGGTCCTGCATGCAGTTTCTAAATGGCATTTTTTTATCCTAGCACTTCTTTTGTCTTGATCTCAGTTTTACTTTACGTTTCTGCCAGCTCTAAATGCAAGGTTTTCCACTGCCCAGCTCTCTTGAAAAAGGCCCAGGCTCACAGCAGAATTCCAGTGAATGTTGAGTGGCTTGTTTACTAAAATTCGCCAGCTGGGTGTACAGCTCCTGCCACTCTGAAAACAACTCAGGCTTTTAAAATGCTCTAAATCCCTCTGTGTAAAATAATAAAACAACATGGGGACTCTGGGGGATGCTCACAAAAAGCTCCAGGGAAAGCTGGTACTTTCCCAGCCCGGGGGGCTCCGGGAATTTTTTTATCCAGCCAGGGAGGTGAGCAGAACAGAGGTGGGCAATGATGGCAGCACTGAAGAATGCATAGGTGGGAAGCAGCCCTCAGTGAGTTTCTATTTTATGAGGGCAGAAGATGTGGCAGAGGAGAAGGGATTACAAATTAAAATGATCTGTTTGGTAATTTGACCTTCACAACAAAGCGGGTGAGGTGCTCCAGGGTCACCAGATTTCCAGTGGGGAGGGAAACGTGTCTTGGAAGGGTGGGTTGGTTCCCCACCACTTTCATCAGTCCTAGGAAATCCTCTTTGCCCTGATCCTGGGGAGCACTTGGAAGGCCCAAGAGCCAGAGCAGGGACACCTCAGCTTGAGGGAATCAGGCAGAAATTAAATAACACAGGGCTTAATTTACTCTCTTGTGCATTTTGACACTGACCAGAGAATGATTTTCATGTACTGGCATGAATGATGCCAGTACAGGCATATCACTGCTGAATGTATTTTTGTATTTCTAGAACTCTCCTTACCTGCAGATTTTTAAGTTGTTTAGTTTTTAAGTAGTTTAGGTGAGTTTTGTGTGTTTTTGTGTTTTTGTTGTGTTTTTTTTTTTTTTTTTTTTTTTATTTCATGCTCTGGCTTAAATTTTTACTTTAGTTCCTACAAGTAAAAGTAAGAAAGGATAGATATTTCCAAAATATAGATTTGAAGAATGCAACACTGAGCTGGCAGCAAGTGAGAAAGGGAAAGAGAGAAACCAAACCTCAGTCCCTCTTTGTCCTTTTCCATCCTGTGGGGGGAGTGCTGTAGGTTGGAGGGATCAGATGGAAGCCAAAAGTCCTTCCCATGGAGGGGGAACATGCAAGGAGTGATTCTGAGGGACAGACACAACCCCGAGGATGTTTTTGGGGTGGAACCACCCCTAAATCAGCTCCTTGAGCACTTCAGATAAGCCTTTAGAACAAGCCCAGGACATCAGCAGTGCTTTGTTTGTTTTCCTAATTAACTTCTCCCAGACAAATCTGTCACAGGGAAGAGAACACAGGCTTGTGCCTGAAGGTCTAAACCAAATTTGCATTATTATTTTGTCTATCTCCATCCTTCTTTTTTTTATTTATAAAATTCTCCTGGGAGCTCATTCCGATTTTTCTGTCTGGGTGCTGTCAGTAGCTCCTTCCCCAGGAATGTGAGATTCCCTAAACTTGTGACTGAGAACAACCACAAATCCCAAATGCCTCTTAAAAAAAAAAAAAATTCTTAAAATCTGAGATTGATTGGACAAATTGTTGCTCCGAGCTTGCTGGAGTAATCTCGGAGATTCTTGGCACCTAATCCTGGATGGGTGCCAAGCTCTTGGGTTGGTTCCAAGCAAATTCCAGCCACCATTCACCAGCAACTGACTGCGAGGCAGAGGCAGCTGGGCCACCCCGAGTTATCATCTCGGCAGGCGCAGAGCTGGGGCTGCGCTCATCCAGCCCCAGAACCCCTGTCCCCGAGCTCCCACCCCAAATTCCTTCCTGGTGTGGTCCCACGCCCTCGAGAGCTGTGCTTGTGGGATTCCCACCATAAGAGCTGGGAGTGTGGGCAGAGATGAATTTAAAGCTTAATTTGGTTATTCCACAGTTCCGCCCGATGCCAGGGTTAATGACTGTTGCCTGCTCAGTGCTTTCGTTGTCGGAATTCGAGGATGAGGCTGCAGAAGAAAAAAAGAAGCAGAGTTTGTGTTTGTGGTTATGGACTGTTAGAGGCTGCAGTAAATAAATGTATAAGGTTTTATGACCTACATTTCAGAGGAGGTCACTGCAATGAATTCTGAACCCATCCACTGCTTGTGCCGCCACAGAACCGATCTGCCGAGGGTTCAGTGGTCAGGTGGCCTGGGTGGGTTCCTACTTTTGCTCCCCAGAACTGTCCTGACTGAGGGAGATGAGTGATGGTGGAACTCATTTGGGCTTGCTGTGCTCAGAGGGGGCACATCCATCCACCCTGAAGTGGTGTCTGCAGATATTTATTGGTTTCCCATCTCTGGCTGCTCCTCAGGGTGTCCTTGACCTGTTGTGACCCGCCAGCCAGGGCGTGTGGCAGAGGTAGGAGAGGTGCTGGGCTTCCCAGGCTTCCTGTGGGGACAGCAGGAAGAGAAGGCCACGTTTGGAGAGCATTCCCATGGCACTGTGCTCCAGCCATTTGAATTGGGATGCGTTTTAACCGCCTAGATTAAAACTGGGATTTGTTGCCGTAATCTTTCCACGAACGTCTGGTTTTGGCAACAATAAGGAAAGGACAGTGGGTGACGTCTGCACTGGCTGAACATGTTTCTGTCACGTATTAATAGCTAAATAAGTATCCCTTGTAGCTAAAGTGAAAAAATGGCTTTGTTTCTGTGTCTTGAGAGCACTTTGAATCCTTTCCGTTCTATTAAACCGTATTAAACAGAAACTGACATCTCTCAAGTGAAAAAAGGATGTTTTAATAAAGTGGTTAATGCTCTACGTTAACTTTAGGGCTTTTCATAGTTTTTGCTGAGTTAGGATGGGATTATCCACATCTGTAGCTTTGAGGAAGGCTGAGTGACTGAAATGGGATTAAATTAGAATAACATTAAATACTTTCTTGTCTGTCCTTTCGGGTTGTTGACCCATATTGTCAGTACCAATATTTGAAGGAATGCATTGCCCCAGATTTCATTTCTCTGTTTTGAAGCTACTTTAGAAAAGATAATTAACTTTTAATTGTATCTTTAGTATTTATCCTGCCCAAGCACTCAGTTTTTGTTATGCTTGTGAAGGGCAATATTTAGACTGTTCTGTGGGCAGCATGAAATCAATGCTGCCTTCAATTAAGCACTTCTTTGTGTAAGAGAATGGGGGGTCAGAAGTTGTCACTTGGCCTTTTTAACGGGTTTATTAAACACTGAGAGATTTTCTAGAGGCGTTTCTGTTAAATTAAAGACATTTTCCCTTTTTCCTTTTGGTCTTTAGGCAATAAATCATGTTTTTTAAATAAATCCAATCTAATAGAGTTATTTAGTGGATAATAACTGGAAGCTGAGCCATGGTTTTGGTGGTATTGTAAAAAAATTGAGTATTTGGAGTGGCTGCTCAGAGATTTGCATTTATTTGTGATGCTCGTTTAAGAGCAGCGTAGGGCACTATACACCCAACAGTCACTGGTGTTTTTTTGGGGTTTTTTTGTGAAAAAGCAAAAAAAAAAAAAGAAAAGAAAAAAAGCATTTACACACTGTCAAACCTGGAAATGGAGCACAGCCCTCCTGATTCCACAGCCAAGGCACCATTCCCTGTTTGGGTGGCACCCAGCCAGGAACTCAGGAGGTCCTCCTGGAACCCTGCCTTGGCTTTGGCAAAAGTCTATAAAAATGGAGATGTAGTGGGTTTAGAAAAATACAGAAGAATGCGCTTTTTCACACAATGAATGACTAAATGCTGGAACTCGCCGCTAGAGGATGTGGGAGGCTGAAAGTATCAATTAATTCCATTAATTACGGATGGGCCAGTTGCGAACTGTTGCACGCAAGGGTCCAGATTTAACTCGGGGTTCTGGCTGGTTTCTGTCCAGCTTTCACTGGGAGGCTCCCTGTCCTGGGGTGTCCACCCTGCAGGGCAGTCCCCGTGTCCCTGCTGTGAAACAAGGTGAAGCAAATGGCAGCAGCAGCTCCGAAAATTCTTGTTTGAACAGGACCCCCCTCAAAGCAGGTTCAACCAGAACAGGCTGTTCAGGGCCACGGGATCACTTAAGTTGGAAAAGACCTTTAAGATCGTCAAGTCCAAGGATAAACCCACTGTCACTCCCCTGAAGTCCGTGTCCAGTCAGGTTCTGAGCTCTCCAAGGATGGTGACTCCACAATTTCTCTGTGGGCAACCTGTGCCAGGGTTTGACCACTCTCTCTCTAGGTTTTTCATAAATTTAAATGGGGTTTGCTGTGTTTCTGTTTGTGCCTCTTGTCCTTCTATCAGCACCACTGAGGAGACACTGATTCCCTCTCCTTGAGTCACTCCCACCAGGTAATTATTTACACACATTTATTTACACACATTTATTCACACACATTTATTCATGCACCTTTATTCATATACAAGAATCCCGACTGTTTTCTCCTCTAACCTGAGCAGCCCCAACTCTCAACCTCTGCTTTCAAGTTAGATGCAACAGTCCCTCAGTCTGGAGCCTTCACTGGGCTCCAGTAAGTCCCTTTCACCCCTGAACTGGGATCTCAGCACTGAACCTGGGGTGTTTGGCAGAGGAAAAGGATCGCCCACCTCCCTCAGGGTGCTGGGAACGCTCTTCCTCATCCTCAGCCCAGGATGCTGCTGGTCTTTGCTCCAGGGCACACTGTTGGCTCATGGTCGGCTTGTCCCCTAGGGCCTTCCAGGAGGTTGTTCCCTAGAGACTTTTCCAGCAGTGACTTTCTTAAACCACAATTGCTCAAGTTTCTAAAGAGCTTTCAGTGACAGATTTTTCCAAAGTGTTTCTGAATATAAAACCAGGCTTCCTTCACCTTCAACCACGTGGTTGCTGACCACTTAAAAAACCCCGTTGGAACAATAATCTCTCTTGGGGGGAGTTTATCTCCTTTGTTTGCAGTTTCTAAGCTTTACCAGCAGCTTCTGTCCTGTTTCCAGTTCCAAGTATAGAAGGCACAGAAGGCTCAGGCTGTGGAGGGAGGGCGAGAGGAGCTCGGCACTGGTAGCACTACACAAACTTAATTTTCGAAATGCAGCTGCCAGTGGCACCATTCCAGCAGCCGGGCCAGGCTCCAGCGTGGAGGTGCCCACCCAGGGCACCGTGCCAGGGTAGCTGAGAGGGGGAAATCTGTTCTTGTCCTCCGGGCAGGGCCACGCTGCCGACTCCAGCTCCGCTCGCCTTTGGGTTGGATCGCTCTTGGCAGCGGCTGGAGCTGGGAGCTGGGAGCTGGGAGCTGGGAGCTGTGCTCTGGGACTGCTCCCCAGCTTTCCACGGAGGCAGGAGACACGGAGATTTCCTCAGCATCACCTGCTGACTGCAGGCTCCCACACCAGGGGCTGTGTGAGCAGAAACAGCGGGCAGGAAAAAGAGAACTCGGCCTCAATGCCGTCTTCCCCAATGGGGAGGAAGGGAGGGCTCTGAGCTGACCTGAGGAAGCGGGAATGAAATGTTTAGTGCACCCCAAGCAGCCTTTAATGCTGGAGCTGCTGCTGTAGAAAATGTGAGAACAAACAAATTAAAAAAATATGTATAAACACGGAGGACACATTTTAGGGCAGCTGTTTCCACTGGGTCTGGTCTAGCCCTGCATTGCCAGTGTCTGTCAGATCCTCATCCAAGGAAAAAAGTGGAGTTGTTGGAGTTCACGGTGGGATGCAGCCCAGGGAAAAAAACTGTGTCACTGGTGTGCAAAACCAAGTCACTCCCAGATATCCCTTGACAAAACTCTCCATTTTTTTATCAGCAGTTAAGGAGGTGTTTGTTGCCTACCCGAAGTCACAATCAGCACCTCGGGTCATCTAAGGTCATGCAGGGACCTTAGCAGGGAATTTCTCTGTCTTTGTGACAGTTTTTCCAAGGGGAGAGTCTCCGTATAAGTTTATTTTTCCATATTTTCTCCACTGCCACCTTCAGGGATCCTTCGGCAGTCAGGGAACTGTTTTGTCCTCTGAGGGATTTCTGAGGGGAGCAAAGCTCTAACGAACACAACTAAGTTTTGGTGAGACAAACTTTGATTTTCTGCTTAGAAAATTTAAATCTATTCCTGCAGGCTGTTTTTTATTTAGATGGTGATTTATAATACATATATTCGGTTATTCCAACCCAGCTCAGTTAAAAATTTAAGGGATGAGTATTTTTTATTTTAATTTTTACTTTGCATATTGTCTCCTCAAGCCCATAATTTTCCAAATGCTGCATTGGAGCAGTAGAATATATATATATTGTATAAACTCTTCACATATTTAATTTAGTTTGAGAAAGATTCCTGCAAGCGAAAGAAGCCAATAAAGCAGTCTTTTAGTGCATTTCTTGTTTTCATGAATTCCAATTCTGTAAAATCTAGCAAGGTAAAACGCAGGCTCCTGGAAGTTGACATCAAATTTTCCTTTGAATTTTGTGCCTTAACACCGCAGAAGCTTCACCTGTTTGAAATGCAAAAACGCAAAATTTTTAAGCATTCAGTAGTGAGGCAGCAGATTCTTTCTCTTCTGAGCATCCCTTTCTTTTTCCTATTTTTTAAAACTGCACAGTGGTAAATGTAAATTTATCTTAAACAGAGAAATTTGCACGTGACGAATTAAACATTAAAGATGTTGGAGGTGAAATACGGAGCCCGAGTTGAACCTTCAGGACTTGAAGAGTTCTGGGATCTTCAGGACTCACTGAAAATCACTGGGGATTGCTGAAGAGCAGGAAAAATCCCAGTGGAGTGGTTTTCACTCCCCATATAAGCAGCAGAGAGAAAAGAGGCTCCTCTGAAGGGAGGGAACTGCAATGTTTTGGGGAAAAAACAGTGCTTTTGATGTGTGACCTTCCTGGGTGGTGCAAATGGTTCGTTCTGCAGGCAGGAGTTCTGTGTTCCCAGCATAAACTGAGTCCACTCTGGGAGGCTCTCTTGGTATCAGATATTTATACAAGGTTTAGGCTGTTTTCAATAAAAGGAAGAATTTAAGATCAAATCATCCTCATGCTTCTATAGCTCCATTTTCGTCTGTTTTGAGCTGTTCTTTTAAAATCCTTTGTTGGAAGTTCAGTTCATAGATAAGCATTCTTAAGGTGGCTTAAAAAGAATCCTGGAGAATTCTTATTTTGAAAGAAGCTGGATTAAATGACATTTCACCTGATGTTACATAACCCAAGCAGAGCTTCCTCTTCATTTCTGAGTGGAGTCTTTGCATAACGATTCATAACCGAAACATTTCCCTTCTGCAAATACTTCAAACATCAGGGTTGAATGCTGTGTTCAGTATCTTTAGTGGTCCTCAGGCTTCAAGGACACTGAAGGAGGAACTCAGGAGAGTAAGAGGAGTTCACCAAAAAGCCATTGGAGAAGGGTTTTTGTCGCTGGGGTATTACAGTTGAGCAGATCTGTAATAGAAATTTGATATCCTGAAGTGACCAACTTGGTGAGAGGAGATGGAACCCCACTACCTTTGCTGAATCTCCACTCTCCCACTGAAAACCGAAAAGCCAAACCCACCCCAGAGCCCTGATTTCTGGCAAACGCCACACAAATAGAATATTTGAAGAAAAAGGGCCTTACAACCATCTTGGTTTGGATTCAGAGCAGTGCAGAAATTAATCAGGGTCACCTCTCCCCTCAATGCCTCGATGCAGCTGAGCGTAAATATTTTGAAACTCCTGTGAGTGCATGATGGGGGATGTGGGAGCTGCCAAATCTCTCATCCTGAGAGCACTTGTTGTCAGTGTTTCAGTAAAGTGGAATATTAATCAACACCCTCATTTTAAAAATTAGTTGCCTGCACTTCCTGCATTTATTTTAAAAAATTGAGCATCTCTATTTATCACTTATAGGAAATGATATTAACAGGGTACCTAAGAGACCTGGTGAATTCTGGTGTCTCTGGGTCACTGAAAATATATGAAATATACACGGGAATATATGAAATATGAAAAATATGAATGGTTATTCTTTGTGCTTTTCCATATCATACACAGAATGAAACAAAAATTCTTTTATTTCCAACTCCCTGAAGCTTGATGGAGTGAAAATACAGGAGAAGGCAGAAATTTTGATGCTTTTAAGGCAAGAGGGCTCCCCGGCAAACTGGACCGTGGGGACGCTCAGCAGTCAGAGATTTTATCTTTCCAGAGGGTGGGATGATTTTCCATACCCAAGAACTCACAGGAACATCCCAGAGGAGCAGTGCAGAGCATTCTCCTGCCCTGAGCTGGTGCACTTGAGAGAAAGGAGTCAGGGAAGAAAAAGGTGCTGCTCCCCAGAGATGCTGGGATTTAATGATGCCTTGCCCCTTATAAACACCTTTCAAAAAGAGATCTTGTGATTAAATATTGATACCTTTCTAAAAATGTCTCCAGTGTGCCAGATTCCCAAATTTAAGCTACCAATCCGCTGAAGACAACTTTCATTACCTATTGCTCAGACACAAGGACTGTTTCAGATACCTTCCCCCCACCCCAGAAATTGTGTTATCATAGGGACACGAATTTTTTTATACGAATAATAACATCTCTGGGATATTCCGTGTGCCTTATCCTGCCAGGCATCTCCTCCCGTACGCCCCAGAACTAAATTGCTGGAAATCTGGTACCTATTTCAAGGGATTTGAGTGCTGCCCTCAGAAAATGCTGACAGGGAAGTGAATCCCAAGCCTCTGGCCTCTTCCCTCTCTCCTGCTGCGGCCGCTCCCCTTGGAATCCCACCAAGGCAACCAAGACGCCCCTAAATTTTGGATTAAGGAGCGCAGGAAAGCAAACCGGCCTCATAGCAAGCACTATTACCCTCATGAAAAGCAGCGAGAGGGAGGAAAAGAATTCCTTCTGTACATCCCTGAAGGAGCCTCCGGCTGTGCTCCAGCCGCTGGCTGTCCCCGCTGGATGCTGCCCCAGGAACACGCAGCTGGGGCGGCTCCGGGGCTGAGGAAGGTCCTGTCCCATTTTAACTGGGTGGTACTGGGCTGGCAGCAGCCCCTGGGGGAATTAGCATCTCAATGCCGGTGAAGTGATCCCAGCTATAGTGTCGGGCTCCAAAGGCAGCAATGAATAAACAAAACTCCTCCGCGTATTTAGGTCCCGCTTCTCCCGAGTTTCCATTCTCCCAGTGAATATACTGCATTCAGCCCTCTGGAAGTGACATTAGCAGAAGGTAGGAGAGACACTGCCTAGCAACCCACAGAAATCCCAAAGAGAGGTGGAAAGGAAGTGATTTTCATGTAATTATTCACCCCTACAAAAGCTGTTGTCAGGTAGACACCAGAAACATAGCTGTTTTATTCTTCCCCTAACCTACTTTGAATCTTTTGAGAATCACTACCATTAAAGGGAGGGAAAAAGAGCTTAATTCAGCCATTTTCTGCCTGGCCGTTTAAGTGGTGTTTTCCTGCTCTAATGAAGGCTCTGCTTTCAGAAGCTGCGTTGTTTAGAAAGCCCTGGGTAGTAAACTTCAGAAACAAACTCACTCCTGGATCCAAAACGCACCATTTTCGTCGCTGCTTCCCCACAATGCACAGTTCATATTTTGTTTGGGTTTAGTTCCCCATTTAATGGCATTTCCCGCTGAGTTGAGAGAGATAAATTCATTTTTTTTTTTCCAAGAAGGCATTTGGGGACAGGGGACAGGGGCCAAAAAGCTTATTTATTTTAGGTAACGTGCTCGGTGCCAGGCTGCTTGGATCCAGTGGGTTTTTTCCTTCATTTTCTTCAGCCAGGCACCCAAACTTTGCCCTCAGCCACGACTCCTTGGAGCTGAGGCTGCTTGGAGGAAACTGAGGGATATTTTCGTGCTATTCTTGCCATCTGGATGAGCCTGGAGGAGCTGAGCTTCACTTGTCCAACATCACACCAACAGCTTTTACATCAGTGGCTGTCAGAAGCGTCGCCACTTCAAGCAGCCCCAGGCACATCTCCAGTGCGTGGTCTGGTTTATATCCTGATTTTTCTACATTCACGCTGCTAGCATAGGTTCAATAAATGCAGAGAGGATAGCAGGCATTGAAAGCTTGCTTTTAACGGGCTGTATTCGCTGGAAAATAACTATATCAGAAGCTGTATCACTGCTGAAAGTGTATTTGTTGAGGCAGCGACATCCAGAGTCGTTTATTGTGAAGAACATCCTAAAAATTCTCAGGGCTTTAACCTGTGTCTGTATCTAAAGTAATATTCTGCTTTAAAATTGTATTCTAACAGTCTCCTTTACTCAGTGGGTGTCCCAAGATTCTAGTTCCAAGTGGAAAACTGTATTTTCATGCTCAGCAAAAAGGTTTTCATTGGGACCCCGGGGATTAACTGGTTTAATTTTGTTAAATAACCTTTTTTTGATCTGACTTCTAAACACAAAATCTCTTTTAAATTGACTCTGCCGAGAAGATTTGTAGGTTGTTCTTACCAAAAAAAAACTAAACATAAACCAAGACTTTTTTCTAGTCAAACATCAAAAACTGCACAGGTACCATAACTGTGTTGACAACGCGGGAAAATTAAGGGGATGAAATTTATTCTTCCCTCTTCGATTTTGCCTGCAGGATTGCTAGGAAGGAGATAAAATCAGTGCGCTGCTAGTCAGGGGTTGGATTGGCAAGGCGTGGATTCGTTCACTCTGAACGTCTGCAGCCTCCAAGAGTTTGGGTTGTTCTGCGAACGGAGCAGAACCTCGACCTCTGCGTTCCGTATTTCGGCAGCTGCGCAGCCCGGACGTTCCCCTGATTCCTGCGTTCGCCGCTATTCCACACAAAATTTCACTTGATTGCCAGAGAGCAGCTGGGAGAGTCAATGCAGATGGGTTCGTCTGATTTGTGCTGCCTCTGCTCCGGGGCTGGGGCCGATGGCAGCGAGCTGCGCTCTGCCCCTTGTGCGGCAGAACCCCAAGGGGCTGCAGGGTCCTGCCCAGCGTGGCCCGGGCAGATGTGGGGCCTCAGCCTCTGGTCCATCCCTTCCACGAAGAACTCTGCACTGAAAAAGTCCAAACTGCACCTCTGTCTGCCTTTTGGGGGGTGTCGTGTGAATATATATAGTATTTTTTGACTTGAGGAGCATGGGAAGTGTCAAAAGAAACAGCCAGGTGTAGATCTGTTCCCATTTCTCATCCCATGCTCCCTCCTGCTGCCACACCAGCAACAGAGGAGGCTGTGATGTGGTTGAATGTTTTTCACGATGAGAAAGCCAGGAAAAAAAAGTCACTTTATTGGAATAAGATCAGAGGTAAAATGCTCAGTCCTCCACTACTGCCTATGTTAGCATTATTCCTGGAAATACGTTTATGTAGAGACATAAAGATGGGACTCGTAGCAGAGGAGTGTAATAAAATGCAATTTGGGGAGTGATTCTTTTCACTGCACATTACCCTGTGGCTGTGAAGGCACTCTGCAATCAGCAGAATAATTTTTCGTTTCCTGGTGTCACCAAAAGTTCATCTTGGGGATGAAATCATCCTTTATTGGAGAGACCTGGCATCTGAGACTGGGAAAAAGAGTGTTGTGAATAGGAAATCTTCAATTCACTGTGTGGGGCCCTTCAGCAAGGCCAGAGTATCCTGGTGGGATCTGTTTCTCCGTGTGAGGGAGCCCTGAGTCGTGTGTGGAGGTTCACAGCGCGAGCACCTCGTGTTTGCTGCGGGCTGGCAGCAGAAATTCCCCCCCATTTCCAACCCCAGCTCCCCCCAGTCAGGTGTTCCAGCTGGGCACTGAAAGCAGCTGGAATGATCCCCCGATGGAAAAGAACTTCCCAGGATGTTGGAGATGAAAGCAGAGGGTGAAATTGGGACTTTGGCTTCTTCCCAAAGCGATAAGAAACTGAATTTTTTATATCTTTTTTTTTTTTTTTTTTTTTTTTGTAGTAGTAGTTATTTTGGCTTTTCCTATAGTTTATGTCAGAAATGATTCTGGGCTGTTGCAGCAGTGCTTGAACCCCTCTGACCTCATTCCAGAGGACAGGAAGGAAGCCTTTGTTAGGGAGAGGTCTGGCAGGTACTTCTGAAATGCTCTGATTCTCCAAAAGCTTCATTAATGCTCATAATTGAACCTGGTGCGGTCAAGACCTCATATTTTGATGGTTTCTTATAGTTCTGAACCTATTTGGCAACAGGTTGTTTTATTCAGTCATTTGTGATAAAATTCTGAAACTATTCTATGCCTTAACCTTGAAATTTCATTTATTATCTCCTGACAGCAAAGGCTTTATTTTTAAAATTCTCATTTGAAACTGAAGGCAAACTGCTTTTTAAAATACAAACACCGCTGAGATTCATCAAAAAGTAATGAATAATTTAAATTAAAAGAAAACCTGGAGTGATTGCTCATTCTCTGATAACAAAATGGGAAATAAATGACTGCCAGCATTTGGAACATCATGTTTTAAAGAGCAGCACAGACTTTTACTGGTCTGTGAGCTCTCCCATATTCTCAGACAGCGTTTCACGATGGGATTGTTGCTAACCACTCTGGGATTAGGGATGCTTTGAGCTTTGGTGTTCAACCTCACTGTTAAGAATGAGGGGAAAAAAAAAAAAGGAAGTGGATATTTATGATGCTACATCCCTGGGATGTGCAGATTCCAGCCAGTGTGAAATTAGCGCCCTTGATTTTGACAGGAATACTCAAAGGAAGCAAACAGAGCTGTGTGGGCTGTAGGAAAGGCCAGGGCCAGACAGAAAAGCAACATATTCCTGTTATTTCCTGGGAGAGTCCTCCTGGTGCTCCGTTGCCGCTCCTGTTTACCCGGAGTCACTCGGATGTGGCAGCTCCTTCAGCTCAGCCGTGGCACTGGAGCCCCAAAGTGTCCCCTGGGCAGTGTCACAGCGACCCGGGGCCACAGGGAACCCTGTGGAATGGGATTCAGAGTGCTGCCAGGAGGGAAGGGGGCACCTGTGTGCTGCCTTACCCACACCAGAGAAGCTGCCCGCCAGCCCCTGGAGTGGGCAACGAGCCTTCTCAGGTGACAACAGAATAGATTTTCTTTTTTAAGCACCCCCTTCCTGGCTTTTAGGGGGATCAGACTGAAAATAGCCGCCTGATTTGCCCACGTTGCCCAGACACGGGACAGTTTTACAACTTTTTGTTGCTGTATCCCGCAGTAGTAGGAGGGAGAAGAGAGAGATCCAGCAGGCAGGGATGGTGCAGCAATAGTCATTTATTTCATTATTTAACAGCTCCTCTATAGGATAACTTCTCACAGTTAAACTGGTCAGTTTTCTAACCACCCCTCATGGGAATTGGTCAAGTTATGCGCAAAAATATTTTTCTCTATTAAGCTCTAAACAACTTGCAGGTGTTCACAGTTTACAATAACTTTACTGATAGCCCTCGTGAGAGGCTTTTCTCTCCCACGGGACCAGAGAGAAGCAAGAAAAGTTCTTGCAAGCAGCATTTCTGTATCCACACCTTTTGGGTTATTCAGGTGTTTGTCGTGGCTCTAAAGCTGGAGCAAGTGCCAGCTACAGTCGGTGTGTCCCGGGAGGTGCTCCCTGCATTCCCGGGAGGATTTCATAACAGCTGCACTGCACAGAGAATATCCAGAGAGCACTGAGAGTAAACTCAAGGTACAAAGTTAGAAACCCCTGGAGTTCAGAGCTGTTCCTTCAGGTGAGCACCGCTGGTTTTGATTCCGTGCATTAGGAAAATAATCATCATCCACATGTCACGGGTTTTCCCCCAGGTCTCTGCTTTGTTCCGGCTCTAAGTTCATCTCAGGACAGTTACACAATGTTTTGTTTTATCCCTCTCATTCCTTGCTTGGCCCTCTAAATTCGCTGCATGGGCCTTGATCATCACCAAAAAAA
The DNA here is from genome assembly GCA_013400655.1 of Mystacornis crossleyi. NCBI lineage: Eukaryota > Metazoa > Chordata > Aves > Passeriformes > Timaliidae > Mystacornis > Mystacornis crossleyi. The sequence goes on from VYZQ01029555.1 coordinate 78,535, forward strand.
GGCTCAGCCTTGCAAAGGGACTTCTTTCTGCACTGGCCACGTGCTGCAGAAACCTCAGTTCTTTTATTTTCAGTGTGCGGCACGACCCTATCTTACTGACAGAAAGACATTTATGTTGAGACTAAAATGAGGGGCTGTCACTCTTCTGGGATCTTCAGTTTGAAGTTGGGGTTTTTTAGTTGTTCAAGAAGTGACTTTAATTCACTTTATCTGCAACAGTGAGTGCCCAGTCACTTTGTCCTTCGCTTTGGACACCCGTTAGAGGACAGCCAAGTTAAGGAACACGTGAGAAAAGGTTGCTCGAAGTGATTCATGGACATAACATCCCATAGAAACTTTATAGCAGGGACATGAAGAGGACCTAATTCTCCAGAGCAGGGTTCTGTTGTCTGCACTACAGCACATCCCCCTCCTTTCTTCCTTATCCTGCTTTCACTGCATGAGCTACAATCATGGCAACAAAGCAGGCAAGGCATCCTCCAGACAGCAGCATCCTGTGTTTGTCCAGCTCAATTCATCTCCCCGGGCAGAGAAAACACTCATGGACAGGAAGATTGTGTCCTAGACCTGCCACAAGAAGGCCGAGTTATGGTTCCCCAGGCAGACTTAAAGTGGGGCTATGGCCAGACTTGAGACTGGAGTTCGCCAAGAAGCACTCTCCATTTTTAGCAGAAAACGCTCCCTTTTATTGTTTTGTGGGATTGTTTGTACCAACAGGAGTTATCGGCGGCCACAGGTGAGGTTGCTGTGTGAGAGCTCGTGGTGTGAGTCAGGAAAGCTGCTCCTGGAGCGTGGCAAAGCCCTGCGGTGGGGATCAGGGCTCTGCTTTCCCCTCCCGCTCACAGGACGGCGAGTGGGGAGACACAGCCTCTCACTGTCCTGCTTCCTTCCTGCTGGGAGAAAGCAGGGAATGCCGTGGAGTTACATCCCCTTCTCCCTTTGGGAACAGAGCTCTCCACGGGGGCTTGGGGAGGGGGAGCATTCCTGTGCAGGAAGGAGCTGGAGCAGCGGCTGCGCTGGGCCTGGCAGGAGGAAAACTGTGACAGGGCTGAAAAACACAACACAGGACATGCAAAGGTCCTGTCCTTTGGTATTGGGGTTTTTTCAAATATTAGGGTCAGTTATCAAAGCTTCTGTGCTTTGATTTTAACCTTGTTTTGGCATGGAAACTTTTTATATGGCACCAAAAAAAAAGCTAACAAAGACTTAGCTCCATCTGTTAAATAGGAGCTGGTAGAAACTATGAAACAGTTCCAATCCCAGGTTTGTGAGTGCTAAATTGAATTAATTATCGGTGACCAAAGGGTTTTCGAGGTCCAAAGGTCATAAAGCACAGACAGGGTGTTTTCTAGTCCAGGTCCTTTCCTCTGGACTTTTTTCATGCCAGAAAAGTACTGAGCTGTGTCACCTTTCAGACAGTGCTCTTTAGTCCCAGCTGCTGCCCCAGGTTTGCTGGCAGTGTCCTCTGTGTCCCTGCCCTTCAGAAGGTCATTGTCCTGCAGAACTGTGCTACCTTCACTCTGTGGGAAAGGAAACAGCTTCTGGTGGAAGGCAGACTCAGCACCCTCAGAAATAACCCATAAGTGTTTTGTGGCCGTGAGCCGTGTGGGTGGCACCTGGATGGCACCTGGATTTGGGATTGGTGTCTACAAGGACCTGTCTGTGTCCATGACAAGTTGGAATGAGAGCAATTCCCCCGAGGTGCCCTTTGGGAATGGCTGAACCAGGGTGACACAGACTCATAAACAATTTGGGCACCCCACCAAATTCTCCAACCATGAACTGAGCACTGCAGTCTGAGGTGAAATGTCAAATGGTCCCTGGCTGTTGGGGCAAGGAGATAAAACTGATCCGAAATGTCACCTGCATGGCTTTGTAGTATTGGCATGTCTGGCAAAAATCCACCAGGGTTAGTCCAGCTCTGCTGCTTTTTTCAGCTACCAACAATGTACCTGTGGTTTCTAAATTTATGTTCCTGTTTGCCACTTTGCTGATCAGTTTTTGCCGTTTTAGAAACCCGAATAAATTAAATGTCACTGGTCCTCTGAGTATACAACCCAAAAGAAGCTATAGTGATTGTATTACTCCATTCAGCAAGTAAAATTGCTTCTCCATTCCTATTTGAACATCAGCCCGAAGTTCTGGGGGAATTTCCAGGCTGATGCCACAGAGTGCAACAAAAACTCTCTTCAGTCTGATTCCACTTTTACAGAATATGCAAATATTTCTATGCAGATGTTTCTCATTGAGTGTTTGGCACTTTTCAGGCTGAATCACTGTGGGCTGTCACTGTCTTTGTCCTCTTTGGAGGAAATAGCATCCATTGTGGCCAGAGTTTGATCTGGCTTTCTGTCTGGGAACACAGGAGCTCCAGAGCTGAGGAGCAGAGAGCAAACCCCTCCGGAGCTCCTCCCTTCCAGCACAGATGTCCTTTCCCCCCACTTCCCCCAGGACTGGCATTCCAAGGGATAACCAGACCTGTGGGAGCTGTGCCAGCAGGAAGGGCTGCTGCTCCTCCCAGTGCTCTACCCTGCCCTGCAGCCCTGGAAGGGCAGGAAGGGAAGGATCCGTGTGCTGATCCAGTTCCCCAGCTTTTGCCTGGGCCCCAAAAGACGGCGCATTTTCAGCTGACCCACGCTCCTTACAGCTTTTTGGGAGCTTCCAGTCCTGTTAAAGAGCCTGTCTGTCAAAAGCCTCTCCGCGTGCAGTTTTTCCTCAGCAGTGGTGCAGCTCTGGGATGAAACCAGCTGTGTCTGATTCAGGGTGACAGCAATGAAACCCTTTAAGCCACTGATGTAAATCAGATGTGATCTTAATGTTATTTCTAAACAGAAACACTCAACAACTCCAGAGAGCAAGGTCTCGCTTGCTCACAGTTGGAACAAACACATCCCCTTCGTGTGTTCAGGAGGATTTGATGGCTGTTGTTAGTCCTGAAATCATTCCCTGTGTTCCCTCTCCCCTGGCTCCAACCTGGGCAGGGAATGGCTGCGCAGCCACTGCCTCCGGTTATCACTCAGGGTTTGGTGCTTTGATTGCTCTGCTTTAACAAAGAACTTAAAGAGATCCTTTATCCCAGGGAAAACAGGAGCAGGATTTTATTGGACTGGAAGTAATGATGCAGCAGTGTGGGTTTGGGTTCTCCACATCACTCTCCTGGGAAAGCCAGGGCTTCGAGGGGTACCTTCAGCTCCAGTGGGAACACACCCACACTGGTCAGGTGAAATAAACTGCTTTGTTGCACCACTTTTCTAGTAAAACAAACCTGCCCATTAATGTTCTGAGGTTGCTGTGAGGAGAAGAATCTCACTGTGTCAGCTCACACTTCCTTTCTCTTTCCTCTGACTTAGAATTAAATGTTTGCCTCACTTTAGGATATAAATATTCGCACAATGATATTACAAAGCTACTGACTTGTTAAACTCCGCAGAACTTTTACTTGCTGACTGTGGGGTGACCAGAACCTTGGCTTTGTGCTCGTTGGATACATTAAATATTGCTAAAACGTCCTTTCCCTGGATAAGTTATCCCTTCTTTCCCCAGCTTAATTTAAGTGATACCCAGGAATGCCTCATTTTGCCTTCAGAGCACTTATTCACACTAAATTTTTAAATTTGAATAAATGCCTGTCCAGGGGGAGTGAGATAAACGCAGGTGATTCTGTCTGGGCTGCAATTACTGACACCATATAAAAACCATTAAAGAACATAACGGGTGAGGTTCTCCAGGAATTCTGTCTCAATTTCTACTTTAGGCTGAGCCTGTAAAGACCACCTGAGCTCCTCCTCGTTTACACCCTTGGGATGGGGAGGGCAATCTCGCTCCCAGCAGGTTTTTCTTTTAAGGCTGTGATTCCCAAAAGCTTTGCCCGACTCTGTTGCCCGGCAGAGCCCCCTCTGTGGGTCTGCAGCCAATATTCTGCAGCAGGGTGATCCCTCCTGGCTGTTTGCTGCAGCTCTGCCTGTTCTCTGTCTGCAGGTGTGGGTGGACGCTGGCACGCAGATCTTCTTCTCCTACGCCATCTGCTTGGGGTGCCTGACAGCCCTGGGGAGCTACAACAACTACAACAACAACTGCTACAGGTAACGCCTGCCCCGCCGCAGTTCTGCTTTGGGGGGGAATTTGCAGGGCTGGAAGTGTCCACGCACTGAGCTTCACGTGGAATCCCTTCCCTTTTTCTCTCTCTGTGGATAACCATAAGCACACGGGCGTGTTTTTGTAGGGCAGAGACCTGGAATGTTTCTTGGAGCCACCCCAGAGGAATTCTGCTCCAAACTGTGGCGTTTTCATCCCTTCTGGTCGTGCCTGACTCTCACACAGCCTCTCAGTGCAGGCAGGGGTACAACTCTCATGTAAAAATAGGGAATTTCAGACAGGTATAATTGCATGGGTGTGCGTTATTCAAGCTGCTTTTTGAAAAATATACTACCAAAAAAATCGTCATTGAGAAATCACCTCAGTCTGGTCCACGCTCTGACTGTCGCTTTTCCCCTTTTTTTGGGAAGTTTGCAGGCCCCAGCCCAGAGGGAATGGGCAGCATTTCATGGCTTCTCTCTATATTCCTCAGGAGGGAATTGCTAATGACTTCAGGAGGTTTTAATCCCTCCTGAATCAATGCCCAAAGGAGATGACTTGCACAAAATCCCCGTTCCATGGTACTGGCATGGGCAGCAAGATGAGCACTAGTTTTTTCTTCTTGAATCCATGGTTATTGGGAAAGTTTTCCTACAATTCCTACAAGGACAGTTTGGTTGTAGTGACACCATTAAGATCTCCAGACAGAGAGTTAAAATTTCATGTTTCTGTAAAGGAAATAACACAGTCCAAAAGTGAAAGAGCCCCAAACAAACCATCCCCAAGCCTCCCAAAGACATTTAAATTCTAAATTACAGTTTTACTTGGACAGCTCAGGAGGCAGTTTTAGGAAATGCCTCCTTTCCATGCCTTAGCAAGACAAAATATTTTGCTGCAGGAAGTGGTGTGAGTCCTCTACAACCCTCAGAGCTGCCCCACAGTGCATCCTTAATGAACCTTTTCCCTAATTAGCACAAGTGATGCTTTAGCAAAGGCACCACTCCTTTCCTCTCTTACTCAGCTTTATTTCTATTTCTTTCCGGTTGTATCCCAACTAGAAACTGTCACTGCCTTGAGGAGTGTGGGAATGCTTTTCCTGAGGTTTTTTAACCCCTTACAAAAAGCAGGAGTTGGGATGTGTGTGCTTCTGGAATCTTCCTTTCTTCCCTCTGACCCTGGGTTGGGTTGTGAAACTCTGCTCCGAGGGTGCAGCAGAGCTCCTTTCACTGCATCCAGGCTCCAAAATTCCCCTCGCACAGCATCTCCCAGATTTCCCAGCCAGGACAGAGATGTGAACGTGTCCTGATGTGTGGTTCTTGAGGAGTCTGAGGGAAGGGGTAGGGCAGCAGGGAAGGGCAGAACGTGGCTGAGCTGAGCAGGGCAAGACACAAACAGAGCTGTGATGTGAAAAGGACAATTTTGAGTTTTAACCAACACTTTAAGGAAATAATATCAAGCTGGGGTTTTGCCTCCTGCAACCCCCATGGTCTGACCGTAACATCGACTTTTTCTGCTCTGTTTTACTCCATTTTTTTTTCCCTTGAGGGAAAATTGCAGTGGAAAACAATGGCAAGAGGTATTTCAGTGGGAAATAGGAAAATCTGAGCTGCACGTGCGTCTTGTGAATTTAAGATTGAAACTTGATTTAATTCGTTAACATGGTAAATGAATTGCAAAAGTCACTTCATATCTTTGAATAGGAACTTAGTTTTTATTATCCTCACGGATCTTTCATCGAAAAACATAAATACAGCTCCTTCCTGGATGTCCCAGAGTTTGTATCCCGAGTGACTCCTGTGGGAAGATGAAAGCCCTGGCAGTGCCTTCAGCAGGCAGTGTTTCCCCACAGGGATAAAAGACAGCTGTACTGATGTTTCCTCTAATTTTTCTCAAGCTCAGAATCCCAAATCCACTCCCAGGTACAAGTCTGGGGTCAGCTCCCCTGTTCCCACGGTGGGACAGGAGATAAAGGAGTGATTTCACACATGGACAAAGCTTTTAATACCTGGGCATTTGTCCTTTGTTCAGTTTCTAGTCTAGGAGGAAAAGAGGAATGGGAGTTGGTCTTGAGGGCATCCATAAAGGGAAGGAAGGAGCTGGAGGGATGCCAGGGGCTCCGTGGGCTGGGAGAAGCTCCTTAAGGGAGGCAGGATGAATTTTCAGAACTGCCCTGCCTGTCAGGCAGGGAGAGGAGAAGTGATGCACGTCCTGAATTATTCAGGTGGTTGGCAGGAGTTTAATTTGGAAGAAGGTGAAGTTTTCATAAAAATTTGAAGTTTTCCTTTCACTTGAAATCAGTCTGGGCTTCAGTTAGGCTCGGGTGTCCTCCTGCCAAGGGTGCACATAAAAAATTCATGTTGTCCTTCCAGTGGTTCTTGAGCATTTCTGTTTTAAATCTCTGTGGTTTCACCATCAATGGATCCAGATCCCCCTTCCAGTTTTTCTTTGGGGAGCAGAGAAAAAAGACTGAGCTACAGGTTACTCCTGCCTGTGGGATAAAAACCAGGAGCTGAGGGGTTGTTGGAATTCCTGCAAAGACAAAGGAAGGGAACTCGAAGGTCGTGTTCTTATTGGGGTCCCCAGAGAAGCTGTGTTCAGTCCGGGGATGAAATGATTCAGCTGGGGTGGTGTTACCTGAAAAGAACAGGAGGATAAGATGAAAATCCCCTTTTCCCCGTCCTTGGAGGGATGTGTAGGTATCCTGCAGGCAGTTTGTACCACAGTGCTGTGGTTTGCCAGGCTTCCCTGAGAGCAGAGATCTCCAGGCTCCTCCTGTTCTGTGGGATTGCCCCTGGACCTGCTTCAGGAGGCAGCAGCTGACCCTGCCAGGGGCTCCAGCCTTTCTCTCACACTCGGGAGCCAGCAGCTCTCAAACATCCTGAGCCACAGCGCTCCTCAGAAGGAAATCCCCGGTTGTTCAGACTGCATCTGAAGCAGGGAATTTTCTAAACCAAATCTTATCTTTAGAAAACAACCTGTGCCCAGTGGAGGCATCATCTGGCTGCATCCCCTCACAGCAGTGTCTCTCTTTCTCCCCCTGCAGAGAATTATAAAATTCATCTTTCTGACCTCTCTTATCGACAGGGTCTCATCACACTTAGTATTAATTTCTTGGTGCTGAACTCACCAGTTCCTGAGGTGAGAGTCCCTCCAGAGCTCTTCAGAGCTGAAATGCACTGAGAAGGTCACGAAGGGGCTGGATTTTAATTGTTTGGTTTCTCTGCAAAGCACAAAGGCCTCTGTGCTCCTCAGTCCTTTCTTTTGGATTGCTATTTTGCTTTAAAACATCCAAAGTGCAGAACTGGGCTGGCTGGGCATAGCCACAGAAAGAATTTCATATGAAAAGCAAGTAAATAAAGGTTAGAATTGTATTTTCAGCAAGTGTTTCACTGCAAGTGAACGGTGTTAGGGAGAGTGCAGGCATGAAAGAAGAGTGAACATCACTGCACTTGTCCATGGCTGAGTCCTCATTACAAATGGGAATATTCATTCTTTTTCAGTGCTGGGCAAATTTTGACAATTTGTGGACGATGTGCCACAGAGGTTATTTTTACTCTGAAATGGCTGTGAAAACATAAAACCTTCCCAAAATAATGGTTAAAATTACCTGTAGCTGAGGTGATGAGAGGGAGGCAAAGCCTCCCACAGCCCAGAGGTTCAGCTGATCCCTGGATTTGCAGCTCAGGGACATCAGGCTGCTCCCTGCCAGGGGGGTGTGTTTGCCTGGCACTCAGGGGAGTCCCAGTGGTGTCAGAAGAATTTTGGAGAGATGTGGGAGACAGTGCAGGGCTCATCAGTGAAGGAACAAGAGGCTGGAACTGGTCACCTCCCTTGGAGCTCCACAAACTGATGAGGTGATGTTACAGGATGAAAATACTAAATGAGGCAAACACCAAAACAGGGAGATTAGCAGAGAAGTTTTGAGGGAATAAATGCCAGGGCTTTAGAGCAGGAATTGTCTCTGATTCTCAGCACCAAATCTGTGACAAAGATGTGATCCATTACTGCAGCTGCGGATTCAAAACCTGCTGGATTTTGCAGGGTTCTTTCTTCTCACTGATAACTTGCACAACAGTTTGCTTCAGAACCACAGTGGGATGGGGATAAACCAGATTAAGGGATGGGCTTGAGACAGCTCTGGGTTTCCCTCGTGTTCCAGTGGGTTAGAGCCCTAATTTACTTCAGACACCTGGGTTAGGCTTTTACTTTCTCAAGTACACAGCTGTCTCTCGTGGCAAAGAGCCTTAAAGGAGTGGCTGCCAGGATAAATCATCGCTGCCTCCTCATCTGTCACACCCGGACAGCTGTCAGGGCAGCCTGAGCAGGGATTTCCCTGGGCTCGGGGGAAACTCACACCTTTCTGCAAGAGCATCTTCCCTTTCTTTAAAGTGATTTACTCTTGTGACGTTTCTGGGCAAAGAAATCCTTCTTCACCTTGCCGTTGTCCTTGATTTGAAGCGTGAGATGTGTTTGTCTGAGAGATCGCTGTCCCTGCAATGCCTTTGCCTGCTTTAGGCACTTTTTTAGGCACGCACACACTTCCTAGATTCTGCACAGTGCTTGTCATTCCCACAGCCTCCTAAATATGTCTCTAAACCAAACTGGAGCTGTATTTTGCATGGATATATTTTGCCAATATTCTGTAACTGGGATAGAAGGAGATGAGGTCTGACCATAGGATGTTTTTTTCCCCCCAGGAAACCAATGATACCATTTTTATTGAATTTATAAATGAGTTCACATCCTCTGGAATTTATTAGTACAATTATTATAGTGAAATTGTTCTTAACACCACTATTATGTTTTACATTTTCTACATCATTTTACATGTTTTTTAAAGATTCTGTCGGAAAACAGTAAGTGACGTGCAACAGGTTTGCAATTCCAGCAATTAAAACCCAAGCAAGGGTGTTCTGATGGTGTCCTCCTGCATGTGCCAACTCCTGGTTGCCCTGAGGAATAATTTGAGCTGGGACCTCTCTGTTAATGAACCACTTGCTGTCCTTTCCTGCAGCCCAGGGTTCTGTCAGTCCTCTGGCTCGGTGGATGAAAGAAACCCCAGCTCTGGAGATCAACTGCAGTGTTTTTTATTTATATTTTCAGAGACTGCGTCATGCTCTGCTGCTTGAACAGTGGCACAAGCTTTGTTGCTGGTTTTGCTATCTTTTCAGTTCTTGGATTTATGGCTTATGAGCAAGGCGTGCCCATTGCGGAAGTTGCAGAATCAGGTAAGCTCCAAAAGCAGATTTCTGAGTTAACAAAGAAGTGCCCAGAGGCTGTGGTCAGAGTTCTTGGTCTGTGCCACGGCCTGTGGATGGGATGACTGCTGGAATGACTGCTGCAGGAAGAGTTCTGGGCTATTTTTGTGGCCATATATTTGTGTGTGAAAAATGCGAATGTTGCTGTGCACAGAACCAAACTCATAAAGTCAAGGAGCCCCTGCTACACAAACTTACTCCAGCTGAGCACCCACAGTGTGGTTTGGCAGAGATAAACTCGGCTGTGAGTGTCAATCCTCATCTGCATTCCATCTTCTTTCAACGAGGCTGAAATCCACAGATATTTGTTCCTTCAGGAGAAAAAAAAATAAATTAAAAAGGATATTAAAGAAAAAAAAGCTGCAGCTGTTAAAATGAGAAATCAAACAGGCACACAGGCCCAGATTTATGAAAAATTAACCATCCACAACCACCCCTGGAGCTGGGCATCCAGTGGGGGTTACTCCACACCTTTGTGATTGTAACATCCTCAAGCAGAAGGAAAAGAACAGGAGGCTGCCCAGG
>VYZQ01029558.1:9990-21690 GCA_013400655.1 Mystacornis crossleyi
GTGGGGGGGTTGTCTGGTTTATTTTCTAACTCATAATTGTGTTTGGCCTTTGGAACAGCCAAATTTTCTCCCAGCTCAGAGGTAGGCAGCCACAAGCAGAGTAATGTTCAGAAAAAGAATTTAAAAATGTTTTTGGAAGAAAAGTTTTAGATGAAAGAAAATGAGATAGCCTATAGCTAATATTTCTTATACCTCTTCCTTAAATAATTCCCAGACTTTGAAATACTTCTTTTCTACTCCATCCTGCTTTTTAATACTTACACCTTTACTTTAGAGAGACAGGCACTGCTCTCTTCTCTGTGGTGACCAGTGACAGGACCTGAGGGAACGGACTGAAGTTGTGTCAGGGGAGGTTTGGGTTGGATATTAAAAAAGGTTCTTTATCCAGACAGTGGTTGGGCACTGGAACAGGGTCCCCAGGGAAGTGGTCACAGCACCAAGCCTGACAGAGCTCAGGAAGTGTTTGGTAAATGTTTGCAGGGGCTCTTTTGCACAGGGCCAGAAGCTGGATGACCCCTGTGGGTTCCTTCCAGTACAATATGTTCCATGGTTCTATGACTTGGAATATCTTACCACTTTTACCGTGGAAAAGCTCTAACTTTCTCTGGAAGCTAGTTCTTCCAGTCCTCCCTGCACACTGATCTTAACTCCATCATCCCTATGCCCCATTATTCTGCTAATCATTAGTGATCATTATTCCGCTGCAATCAAATATAAAATAACCTCCCTAAAACTATTTACATCTCCCAGATTTTAATCACATCATGCATAAAAGTAGCTTGAAAATGCTTTAACTCAGAGTTTAGTGGTAAGTGGGCAGATATCTGAAAAAAACCTGTTCCCCATGGCAAAGAGAAAATGTGTTCTTTCAGGGAATCCTCTTTGAGACGGAGATCTAATTTAAGAAAGACCACCTTGGCTGGCCAGTTTATTATGATTATCAGACCTGAAATTTGTTGTGTTCATCTCAGGTACTTGCAGCACTGCTTTTCTTCCAATAAATATTATTTTAATACCACCTGTTTTCAGTATTGCCCACTAATAACCAGAATGGTTTATTAAATACATTATTAAGTAATATTGTAGGCTTCTGCTTGCCAGGTACTGTTTATAATGTGCAAATGAACACCCTAAAGGATATTTTTTCTGTAGGAGAAATTTCCCTAACTGGATTTTTAAATCGTATTTTGGAGGAAGATCTATACCATTCAGATGTCTTCCCTTACATACTTCTTTAAATCTTGCTTCATGCTTCACCTGAAGGGTGGCCCTAAGATCACTGGTTTATTCATTATAATTTCCTTGTATGAGGAATACTATGACACAATGTACTAGTCAGCCTAAGACAACCAGCACCAGTCTCCTCCCCTATTCTGCTTCATCTGCTTTTATCTAGTAACATCTTGAAATATTTGGGTTTACTACTTAGGGATTGTTTGTACTGAGCACACATAAATGCTCCTGTTTTGGGAGGGGGTCTTAGCACACATTAACCTGAACAAACTGAACAAATGCATCCCCTGCAGTATTGACTTAAACGAAAGGATGAGTCAGGAGTCCAGCCAGAGCTCCCTCCCACATCCAAAAAACCATAAAACTACCTCCCAGTCCCGGAGACAGCAATGTGTGACTCCCTGTAAGGACCTCAATGAATCTGGATCTTCAGCAGGTTGAATTCAACCAGCGTTAGCAAAGACCTGACTCTGCCTCTGTAGCTGAAGTACTGCAGGTGGCAATGTGACACAGGTGACAGTTTAGCCTGCAGCACCTCGAATAAAGAGATGAAAGTGAAGAGCAAGGAGGAAATACTACGAGACCATGCCCATCCTGGCAGAGGGACACAGCAGCTAACACAGTTCCAGGTACCTCACAACCTGCTCCATGCTGCAGCTCCTCCTGGCAGTTCTGGAGGAACAACAGCGCAGCACTGCCAGTCTCACTCTGTGTGCAGTTGATGTAGAAGAGTAGAGAACCATGAGTGTATTTAGGAGTGGCAATGATGAGAGAAAATGCTGGTTTTAAACAAGTGGGGAATGCTTTTGTTTGCAAAACACTGGTAGTTCAAAAATTGTAGATTTTCCTGAAGCCACTCTCATAGCCGCCTTACAGAAAATCAGTCTTTTTTCCGGCTTAAGAAGGCATAAATCAGTAGCAAAATGGAGCTCCACTGGCAGTATGATTCATCTCACCTTTGACCACTGCTTTCTGTCCCTTCTATGAATCATTATTACAAATTATTACTGACTCAAGAACAAACACTTTGTTGATACCAAAATTCCACGAGTCATCAAGAATTTTAACTTTGACCATGATCCAGCCTAGGAAGATCACTGGGATTTTAAATGTATTGTCATTGAGATTAGACTTGTTACTGAGAATTCAAGGTAACATGGCACAGACCCTACCTTGATTTATTCTGGCATGAACCAGGATTAATTCCATTTGCAACATCAATATGAAGCCAGAGCAAGTGTAAGATTTAAGTCAGTACAATATTTATCAGGCTTGCATTTCTGGCTTATGTCAAGGCAAAGAGAGCAACACTTAGAGCCATGGTCTTACATAATGGCTCTGGAGATTATGCTGATCTTCAAGTCTAAAGGTGAAGTCTGACTCAGCCCCTCTCTCTTCCCACAATTCAGTATGAATTCCCATATAATTTCCCTGTTTTACTGACATCCCACCTTTCCCTGGGGGATTTTGGGCCTAGATGGGGGATGGGGACAAAAGATAATGGTCACACTCCATTCCTCAGAAATAAACCCAAAGTCTAAGCAGGCCACTTTTAATGTCTCTCAAGCAAGCACTGAACTGGACCCTGCTTAGTTGCATCACATGCAGACAGATACATGTGCAACCAAAGGCTTCACTAAGCTAACTGCGATATCATAACTTGTTCTATTTTTCCTGCTGAATGAAAGCTAAAGTGTGATTCAGTTTACATTGTTACCTTATTCCATTCTGAGATGGAAGTGTCCCACTGCAGCTGTAGGGGAGGGCAGCTCATCGGGGTCATGCTTTTTAAGGATCATGCAAGACATGCCAGGGAACTACCACATAAGTGTATGGTTCTCTTACTACTGAACACCTTCTGATCCCTGGGCAATGTAATAGAAGAGGTGCATGCTTTCAAAAAGCAGGCTAAGTTCATTACTTGCTCATTAAGAAACCCACATAGTTTAAAATAAATGTTAAAAGTTGTTCTGTGTACAGCTTACAGAAAGGAGACTTCTGGCTGCACAGTGTGATAAGCAGATAAGAAACAAAGGAACCGCTTCAGGCAGATAGTAAAATTCCTGATAGTAGAGACCTCTGCTCCCATACAGCTCCAGTTCAGCACAATTTCCATGAAAGTAAAGATCATTACTTTTCGTGTAGGACTTCATGAAATATTTCTTGGAAAGCATTAATTGAATTATTTTTCCCACCTAAGACCTACAAAAGGATATCACAGCTTGACTGCCACAGGGCTGTGACCAAGGACCAAATATCTTCCTTTCTGAATCCACAGGTGAAGCACAGAGCTTGACATAGGCACCAGAACTGGGAGTCAGTCTGAGCATTCCTTTCAGAGCTGTAGACTCATTAACTTCTTAACCTCTTTATTAATCCTAAGTTATTTATAGAACCACTGAAATCAATGAGTCTGCTGATTAAAATAGAGCTACATGCATAAATCCTGATGTACTAACCTGTAACTGGACTCAGCATCACTAAATCTGAAGTCAAGACAAAGCAATTAAGAAACAAGAGTAACACATGCTCCTGACACACCTTTCACCATATCTAGCTTGGCTAACCACATCAAACATCACTAAAAGCAAAACTCACATCAAAAAAATTCTCAAAGCAACCAGAAGTTTTAGTTGGTCTATATTTTAAACTCTTCAGGCTCAGAAGCACCACCCATTTTATGTTTCTACTACCTCTGGCAAAACAGGGACCTGACCTTCATTCTCAGGTGCTCTCCTAATAAAGGAACAATTAGTAATATTTAGAGCAATAAACTGCAGGGTATTTCTACACAGATTGACATTTTTAAAAGTTTACCCCTTAGTGTGTGATCAAACAAGACTTCAGAGGGTTCCTTTACAACGCCCACCTGGGCAAACAAAGTTCAGCCGTATTATCATAGTCTTGTCACTGAAAGCCCAAAGGAGAGGGGGGATTAAAAAGAAAAGGATTGAGAGAATAGGGCCATTGGTTCAGCCAGGAAAAACAAACAGCTGTGGTGGGTGCTACAGTGGAAGTTCATGAGGTTCAGTCCCACAGGTCTTGCAGTGCCCATGATCTCAGTGAAGGTGGAATCATCAGTCCTTCATATCAGCTGAACTTCATTTTTAATTAACTACCGGTCTTTCAAATCAGCTGAACTTCATTTTTAATTAATCAGATTGAAAGGCTAAGTGCCTGAAATCTTTGCTCAAGGTCTGTTAGATTTCTTTTCCTTAAATGTATAGCAGCAGTCAAATTAGACAGAATCGTTTACTCATTCATACAAGAAAAGTCGCCTATCTCAAGAGAAGTGCCCTTGTAATCACTTTGTAAATACAGTTGTTTTATTCTGGTATAGGATAACAGGTTCAAAGCTGTAAACCCTGGAAATCTTTTACCATATGAAAGGTTATTATAGGCATTAACTCATAATGTCTGCTTGTTATCATGACAGTGCCAGTTCCCCAGGGGTCAGGAGGTTTATGCTAAAGCACATAGTGCTGAGTAAAGAGCACATATAAACCTCTATTGTCACTGAACCCAAAACACCCTCTTTTCTTCCCTGCTCGGAGCAATAAATCAAAAACATGCAAGTTCATTCTTCTCGACCTTATGCTCACCCCATGTGCTCTAAAATGCTCTCAGTGTCTTGAGAAAAATCATGCCTCAGAAGATGCTCTGGGTTCTTCTGAGCACTCCTGTTGGAAGAACATGGACCAAAGTGGTAAAAGGAATGGTCTGAGCACAGGTCAGCCTCGTGGCAGGCCCAGCTGGCTGCAGTCTAGCCAGCCTGGTCTCAAATAAGACAAAAAACAGATTAAAAAAAGAGGTGGTTTGTCAGTGCTGTGGATGGGCAGGACCTCAAGGATGATCTTGAGGTTGTCTGTGGTGTTTGCCAAAGGGAGAACACTCGGCAGCTGGAGGGAGCTTCTTCTTGGTGTCACTATGAGACCCTGAAGGATCACTGTGGAAAAGACAAGCCAAAAACTTCCCATGCCCCTGATTCTACATAGTTTCCCACAAAATCTTTGAAGGTTCACACGTATTTCTTTAAACAGCAATATTGCAGAGTATCTTTGCATTGATTCTCTTCTCCAAATTGCTCAAAACTAGTCACCACAGCCTTTCTTTTCATGTTAGTGATGGTGGTGGTAGTAGTAGTGTTAAAAACCACTTCGATTTAGCCACAGTAACTAAGCTGAGTTTTTCACATCTTCAAACTTTCTAAACTCTTGACAGTTTTTAACAAAAAAGAGAAAATTGGCCAGCAATGTATATTCAATATCCAGGTATAGATATATAATTGAGTGGCAGTTCTGTAAAAAGCAAGTTAGTTTTCAAGCAGGCTGCACTTTCAAGCCCTAGATCTGGTCACTTTGAATGCCTCCCTTTTAGATTCTTTGCAGGACCAAGTTAAGGAGGTCTCCAAGCAGAAAGACAGCAAGTGCAAATTGGCCAGCATCATGCTGGGGAGGGAAGAGATTGGCAGCCCTGAACAGATGGCAAGGAAAAAAGGTGATTAGGGGGGCCCTGGGTGACAAGGGAGAAAGCATCTGAGAAGAGCAAGCAGAAGGAAAGTAACCAAAGCAATCGGAGCGGCCAAAGTTTGGAGTCCCCAGATAGAGGGAGGGTGGAGCAGGGCCCAACGTGCCTGTGGAGGGGTAATAAGAGCTGGTCAGATTGTGGTTGTTGCCAGCCAAAAAAAAACATGTTGTAGTAGTAACTACCCACTGAGCAAAGCACAAAGAGCACTTTTCCAAGGGGACTGGCTTTATTTGTCTATCCATCCCCTCTTCATTTCTTCCTGTGCACATCTAGGTAACTTTTAAAGACTGCCCTTCTGCTCCTCTCTACCTAGTTCAGCCACAGCACGGAAAATCAGTGTGAATTCCAGGAAAATGAAAGTCCACTTATTATGCCTCTGCCCTTGGGACAGCTTCAGTAAATAGCAGAAAGATGCCTCATACAGCTGGGATCCACATGGCACTGCTCAATAATGGTAAATAAAATATACCAAATACACACAAAACCCTGATTCTAGGTGCTGGCTGCTTCTGCCAGGCAGACGCACAGGTAGTTAAAGGGCAGCTGTGAAATCCTGACATACTGAATTGGTCCAATTTAAAAATGATAAGCAGGAAGGACACACCAGAGAGAAGATATCAGGGATACCCAGTAAACTGTATTTGTATGGCACTGTGATTAAAGCAAGAACTTGCATTTCCTGATACATGGTAATAAATATGGCCATGTATGGTCAGTATCATATATGTGTGTGCATGCACGTGTGTGTGCCTGCAAAAATAAACACATGCGTATATGTGAATGTGCCCCAAATATGAAACATTTCTCCACTTCATCAGACCCCCTGCTGCAGGCACTTGCTGTGGAAACAACCTCCATCCTACAAGAGACTCCATACATCTCTTCCTTACAGATCCATGTTCTGAAGCCACAATTGCCCAGAATGTTTTTTGCTTTGTGTGTGTCCCACACGGAGAAGGTTACCGTGACCCACGCAGCGCAAGCTGGACAGAGATGCTGGATTCAAAGAAGGCACAGGCACTCTGCCTAACCCTTTGGCCAAGTGAACAACTGCTTTGAAAGAGCTCTGTGAGCCAGGCTCCTCTTTGTTCCCCTCAGCCTCCTGTTGCTGCTGCCTCACATGATTATTCTTTGGCCAGGACACAAAGTGCTTGGAGAGACAGTGTTTGTCTTTCAGGAAGAAACTTAACATAAGCATTAATTGGGGGTTGCAAATATAAAATCATTTGCCGAAGCCTTTGACTTCTGTGAGAAATAATATATACATATACATACAGCAACGAGGAGGAGGTGGGAGTGATTGCCTTGCTGCTCCGTGGTCCCTGGAGACCCCCATTGTAGTCAGAAAAGTAAATTTTCATCCCCTTAAGGTGACAGTGGAGTCACTGTGTAACTCCTCCTTGCTGTGCTGGCGGCCCAGTTCCCTGTCACGTGGAGAAGAGCAGAGCACAGGGACAGATTTTGAACTGGTGAAAATAGCCAGAACTTCCCTCTAGCCAACACACTTCCGCTTGCTTCCACCAGCAGATAGTTTGCTCCTGTGTTCCTGCCTCAGGAGCCAAATCCCTTCCTTCTTGGGCTGGCAAAGAAGCACAAGGACATTGATGCTCAGTCTGCCAAAGGCAAGCTTTGGGAATAGCCTTCATGTCAGCCGAACCACTAACCCAAAAAGATCAGTTTCCTTCTTGGAGGAGCAATACCCTGCCTTACAACCAGGAGGAAGCATAATTCATTTCATCATTTGTAGAATGTCATAGTTTTTAGAGGAAATATACCTTGGGGTCTCTGCTTTTGTTTTTTCCTTTCTTTTCAGTACAGGCACACAGTGCCAGCGTATTAGCATAAAGGTTGGGCCAGTGTTACTTCTAGGAGTAGATGGAGTTTCTGTCACTGTGAGTGTAAGGAGCTGGCTGGTTAAAACCAGATTCCATATTTCATATAATAAAGGGCGAGGAAAATAGGAGTTATTGCAAACAAATGGAAAAACTATATGTGGAGACAATAGAAATCAGGGGAAATTTTAAAAAAGCCTCAACACATTTTCAAGTAAGTCACTTCCCTCCAAATAAAAGCATCAGGAGGAGGAGGTAGAAACATGCCTGCACCACTGCCCACTTCTAGATGACCTCAGAAACGATGCTGGAAAGCACAGGTGGCACTCAGAGAACAGGGTTTGTGGGGGCTGCTCAAGGAGCTCCCCAGGCTCCCACTCTTCCCTCTCTGAAAGCCTCAGCAAATCCTTCCCCATCGACAGCTGAAGTTGTTTGTCCTGGGGGATGTGTGACATCCCCTTGCCACAGCACAGGCACAGACGTGCAGAGCAGATGATTCACTACAGGTCTTCTCCCCCAGAGCTGGCCTGGCTGTGGGGGAGAAGCAGGACCCTCTTCCTCCTCGGGAGGGCTGGGGAGCAGCTCCTCTGAGCACCATGCAAAGGCCATGGGGGCCGTGATTCTCTCCCCCTGTCATGAGTTATCAAGCTACACCCAGACAACAGAGGGCTCGCTGAACACCCACTTACACTCCTAGAAATTACACAGCAGAGATGTTCATGAGCACAAGGGGGTTCCCCAGATGGCAGTGTCACCAAAATAGTTTGGGGGCAATCGTTTGAAGTGTGCGCCAATGAGAACAAAGAGCTGCAGGTACTGTGCTGCTGGTGGGTATTTTGTCACAGTGTAGACCCTGCACACTGCTGGGCACTTAAAGCCCAGCCATAAGAAAATACTTTCTGTGACCAGTTTGGGCAAAGGAAACTGGGGTATGCAGAAAGGCTACCATTGCTGCTTCATATGGGAACTCTAAAAAGAGACAACTGATTAAAGAGAGTGCTGCTAGGCAAGATGTTATGACATTCACTGTGTTGGTTTCCCATTGCCTGGTGTACTTCCTGGTTTACAGCTTGGGGGATCAGCTCATGTACATCAGATGCTTTTAACAAGATTGGGTTTTAAGGTGTTTATTTAAAAAGGGGTTGCTTTCTACCTCTTGAATTATGCTGTCCTTTACTTACAAAATTTTCTGTACTCTAGGCTGTGGACCCACTGTGTCACATCAATAACTTGTATAAAGTCATCACTGGGTTATTTCCCCACACATACCCTGAAGCCCCCTACCATTGTTTTGTTGCCACCTCCTTACCACAGGGTGGTCGGCAACGTGTGGTTAAACAGACACAGAGCTTTATTAAACACGAGTGAACACTGAAAAAGAAATAAGAATGTACTTAGGACCGGAAGGAGGTAAAGCGAAGGGCAGTGCCATATCGAACATGCCATTTGCCTTGCACCTTTCCTTTTCAGAGCCATGCAAGTAGCTGGGATTGATAACATTATCTGCTGACTCCACTGCTGATCAGGGCAGCCTCTCCCTCCCAGCTTGCCCTGTGCACTGATGTAGAAGAAAAACAGGAAACCTTTCCACCCTAGAGCCCAAGAAACAACTGCTAGCTTTGTCTCCTTTTCTACCTGCAGGTTCTGCTACCTCACAAAAGAGAGTGGAGGCTCAGGGACCGAGGGCCTCATCAATATTGGCAAATTAAACCACAGCTGGGAATGAGCCATGATGGTCTGTATTAGCAAGGTGTTCAAGCATTTCACAGCCCATGCCAGTTTCTGCTCTCCCAGCCACTGCCGGGCACAGTCCAGAGTCAGGGACCTAATCATGATCAGGGAGCCTCTCTCTCCCCAAGTGAGCAGTATCTCCCCAGCATAGATACCAGCTTTTGTGTGCCGGCTGCTCTCTGTGCTTGGGAATGTCCCCAGGTATAATTAACTGACTAATAGACAAGTAGTTGATAACAATTCATGGTTGTTCAAATGCCTGCTATCTCTATTGTCCAAGATATGTGTTTCTTTCATCAGACAGCCAATGTCACTTCAGCAGAGTCAAGTTCAACTACAAACTTCCAGTAGCTCACTAGAGAGCTGATGGTAAGCATTGCAATTGTGCTTTTCCCGCTACCATTTTATAGCAAAATAACTCTCTCCCTGTAAAATACAACCAGGACTCAACAATAAATTCCATGTCTGAATCAGAGGGCAAAGCTTGTGTCTTTGAAGAGACAGAGGCTTACTCATCCCTGATGAATACCTCATTAACTCCCACTGGCACTTCATTGCACATCTACTCTGTTTTACTGAACCTCTACCTTATCCTAACTGGAAAATTCACTAACTTCATCCCAAGTATATTCTAAATTTGCCAGAGAATTTAACCAACATTTCATCCCCCATTTGCGAACTCTGTTATTTCCTCACTTCTTACTACAGCTTTAGGTCAGAACAAGATGTCCAAAAGATCAGAAAGCACTTGCCCTCAGCAGATAGACATGCACCCATTTGTGGGGAATCCATAGAAGCCATCTAAAATGTCTGTGCAGAAAGATGTAGATTTAAACCCACACATTTAGAAACACAATAAATTGTAATTTCAAATAGATATTATAACTTGAATGCATAAACAGTTTGCATAAATTAATATTGAGTGCATAAGAAGCTATACAGATTGTGGACTTTTTTTTAGAAGCTGTTTTTAAAAACACAGTCTACCACATCCAGCCCAAACTCATTCTATCTCTGTGGCTTCTTGGAGGGAAGAAAAGTATCAAAACAATAGCAGCCCTCTAAGGTGGAAAATACCTTCTGCTCCAGAAGGACCAAGAAACAAAAGGAGAGCCTCTGTGCAGAGAAGTCCTTAAATTTCAACTGCCTTATGTCAGTCTGTGCAGCAGGGAAACTGTTCCTTAGGTGTCAGGATTAAAACCACACAGTCCAAATCTATCAGCCCTTGTTCTTCTTATCCTAAAACAGTGTTTTTCAATATGTATTGATCAGAACATGATCTCATATCTTTGTAAACCAATCCCATGATCACTTGGGCAGCATCACTACAGTAATCGTCACGTACAACCAATAATGGTTAGGTAAAATCCTCAACACTTATCTTCTGTTCATAACTTTTTTTCCCTCTTTAGCATATTTTCCCTCTCTGTAAGGAAACGGTAGACCTGGCTACCCTGGACAAAGAGAAGGATGAGGTTCTCAACAAAATCTATATCTGTCTCACCTCTGTGCCAGGCAAGATCATGGAGCAGATTCTCCTGGAAACTATGCTAAGGCACATGGAAAACAAAGAGATGACCAGTATTTACCACCATGGCTTTACAAAGCAGAAACCATGCTTTACAAATTTGGTCACATCCTCTGATGGGGCTACTGCTTTGATGGATGGGACAGAACAACGGACATCATCTACATGGATTTTGCGAAGTGTTTGACACTGTACTGCATGACATCCTTGCCTCCGAATTGGAGNATAAATTCCATGTCTGAATAGAGGGCAAAGCTTGTGTCTTTGAAGAGACAGAGGCTTACTCATCCCTGATGAATACCTCATTAACTCCCACTGGCACTTCATTGCACATCTACTCTGTTTTACTGAACCTCTACCTTATCCTAACTGGAAAATTCACTAACTTCATCCCAAGTATATTCTAAATTTGCCAGAGAATTTAACCAACATTTCATCCCCCATTTGCGAACTCTGTTATTTCCTCACTTCTTACTACAGCTTTGGGTCAGAACAAGATGTCCAAAAGGTCAGAAAGCACTTGCCCTCAGCAGATAGACATGCACCCATTTGTGGGGAATCCACAGAAGCCATCTAAAATGTCCATGCAGAAAGACGTAGATTTAAAACCACACATTTGGAAACACAATAAATTGTAATTTCAAATAGATATTGTAACTTTAATGCATAAACAGTTTGCGTAAACTATTACTGAATGCATAAGAAGCTGTACAGATTGTGGACTTTTTTTTAGAAGCTGTTTTTAAAAACACAGTCTACCACATCCAGCCCAAACTCATTCTATCTCTGTGGCTTCTTGGAGGGAAGAAAAGTATCAAAACAATCGCAGCCCTCTAAGGTGGAAAATAC
>VYZQ01029558.1:21941-33946 GCA_013400655.1 Mystacornis crossleyi
CCTGGCTACCCTGGACAAAGAGAAGGATGAGGTTCTCAACAAAATCTATATCTGTCTCACCTCTGTGCCAGGCAAGATCATGGAGCAGATTCTCCTGGAAACTATGCTAAGGCACATGGAAACCAAAGAGATGACCAGTATTTACCACCATGGCTTTACAAAGCAGAAACCATGCTTTACAAATTTGGTCACATCCTCTGATGGGGCTACTGCTTTGATGGATGGGACAGAACAACGGACATCATCTACATGGATTTTGCGAAGTGTTTGACACTGTACTGCATGACATCCTTGCCTCCGAATTGGAGAGGCATGGATTTAATGGATGGATTGCTTGCTGGATAAAGAACTAGCTGGATGGCTGCATGCACAGAGTGGTGGTCAATGGCTCATAGTCCACGTGGAGACCGGTGATGAGCGGTGTCCCTCAGGGGTCAGTACTGTAACAGCCAATACTACGCAGTATCTTTGTCAGTGATATGGTCACTGGGATCGAGGGGACCCTCAGCAAGTTCACTGGTGACACAAGGCTGTGGGATACATTCAGCGTGCTGGAGGGAAGGGATGCCATCCCAAGGGACCTTGACAGGCCGGAGACCTGGGCCTATGCAAACCTTAGGAAGTTCAACAAAGCAAAGTGCAAGGTCCTGTACCTGGGTCATAGCAATCCCAGACACACCCACAGGTTGGGCAGAGAAGTGATTGAGAGCAGCCATATGAAGAAAGACTTGGAGGTGATGGTGGATGAAANAGGTTAGATAAGGCCTTGAGAAACCTGGTGTAGTGGGAGGTATCCCTGCACATGGCAGGATGGGTGGGACTAAGTAATGTTTAAGGTCCATTCCAACACCTTAACCTTCTATGAATCTGTGTAAAATTTTAATTTTTCAGGAACTGCTTTAAAAATTTTTCAGTTCGGTCTTCCAAGTCATTAGTCATCCATCAGCTACACCAACCAACCATGAGTAACACCAACCACGCATACGAGCACGGGCAACATATTGGCCAAACCTGAACTGAATTTCTTATGGAGCATTTACATAGCATCTGCCACTTGGACAGACCCAAAGGACAGGGGAAAAAGCCAAGCACAACGACCAATGCCTCCTTATTGATTATTGTTAACAAAATAAGTAGGGACGTGAACAACTGGAGGATTGGACACAACGGGGTAGGGGCCGAGTGGCCAATACCTGATACTAAGAAGAGAGAAACATATGAGGGCACCTCCGTGATTACTGGTCCAAAAATGGCACCCAAACTTGTAGAGTTAGACCTCAGCCCATTTCTAGCATGCACATTCAGGTCATGAAACCCAGAAGTGAGAATCACAATATATACGTTCAACTTTCTCCATGTGGCAAAATGCAAGGCTGCCTGCAGAAGAAAAGCTTTTGAGTGCTGATCCCCTTTTCTTCTAAATACATACAAAATCTGTGGCATTAACCATCTTACAGGTTGAGAACAAACTTCACTCATATAAAGGCCTTAAAATTACCCAGTGAGACACAAGTTCCCTAATGCTAGCATACATCAAGTTCAGAACAAAGGTTTATTTAAAAATACACTTTATTTACAAGACATTCAAACTTCATTTTGATAAAAATGTAGCTGTACATAAAACCTTAAGTCATTTCTCACTCATGGTTAATAAAACCACAGTGAGATTCAGCAATCATGGAAATTACACTTTGACACATTAAATCACATAAGGAACAGAAAAACTGGAGGAAATTTTTAAGCAACACAGCTCCATAAATGTAACAATCTTATACAGTGACATCCTCACATCAAAGTATCACTGTTCAAATAAAGTATTTAACATAGAAAGTGCTTCCACTGTACAGCAGAGTAAGTAGTAGAACTTACAGGAATGTTCATAGCTTTTGAATTATCTTTTCCCGAGCTTTTCCCCCAAGATGTTAATGAATGGCCAATGAACCCTCCTGATTTCATTTTGCCTTCCCAGGTTTAGAAATCAAACTTTCTTAAAAAGTTGATGCAGGTAGAGTGTTCATAAAGAATCTAAATATACACAAATACATATGTTCATATCTCAGGATGACAACTTAGATAACACTTCTACACAGACCACAGGATACAAAATAGTCCTTGGAGTAGCTCACATCAAGCCATCCACAGAACTTGGGTAGTGAACTTCACTTGCTGAAAAATTCAGGTGCTGGTGTGGTCCCTTCAAAGTTCAGAATAAAAGGGAGTATTCAGGACAGTAAGTATTTTAACCAGGAATAGGAGAAGGAAAGGATATGAAAAAATAAAGAAGGTCAAAAATTGATTTGCAATGGTAAGGTGTACCACACAGCAAAACCAGAAAGTGAGTGTATTTTAATAGAGTGGAGTGCAAAAATTAAACCAGTGCATAAAAAGCTATTTCTAAACTGGATTATTGGTACACCACCATGATCAGGCTATCAAAATCATCCTGTTTTTATTGAAGAGACAATGAAAAAAACATTAAGAGGAAAAAACCATGCCTGCACCCATGAGTCAAAGTAAGTACTGTAAAGAAGACAAGGAAAAGGAAGTCAAATAAAAACTGGTAAAACAAAGGCAATACTCTTGAAAATAACAGCAGTTTTCTTTATAGTGAAGAGAAAAGGCAACACCTGTATTTAGAGTTACAGAAGAGAAAACATCAAAAATCAAACTGGCACTCTTGGCACATATGAAAAGTGACAAAGAATTGATTCTCCTTAAGAAAAGGCACATGACAGACAAAGGCCAGTAAATTGCTTTTGCTTTCAATGTCATATTGACTCGTTCCAGGTTTCGCTTTTATTTCAGAATGATCTGGCAAACCTATCAAAGGTTTCTTCATCATCCTACTAGGTCACATGTATTACTGGCTATGGGTCACATCCACAGGAGACGGACAACCAGTTGAAAGTCACATAATTTGAGCAGATTTCCTTTGCCACCAGCAGCAATGGACAGAAAGGGACAACCATTGCAAGAGAACCCAAAAGCCATGAAAGACAATCATAAGGCAGTGCTTGAAGAGGACAGAACAGCACAACCAACCTTCATTTGTCAAGGAGGGAAACAAAGCAACGCAGCTAAAGAGGCCAGAACAGAGCTTTTATGACAGTGCAATAGACTACAAAACTGAATTTAGAACAAGTGCCCATAGAAAAGGGCTAACATGGAAATATACTGTATCTCAAAATGAGGGAAGCCTGCCTCAACAGAATTAGAAGAGATATGCCAAGAACTGAAGGGAAATAGGTCAGTATAAAATACACACTGATTGGTGTGAAGTAGTCCCCTCTCTACTCCCACAGAAGTAGAGAGGGGACACGCAGTACCGGAGAAAAATATTTTGTCACTCAAGGGAAGGCAAAGATGCTGGTCAGAAACCTTAGCTGAATACCCTGAAAGTCCCAATATAAAAAAAAAAAAAAGGCAAGGTTTATCTCATAAATAACATAGCTCTGTTGGTTTTGCTTGCTTAAGTAATAAAGCAATTTTAAAATCTGTTTATTTTCTAGATATGAAGATTTCTATAATCCCTGGTATTTTCCCCTTTATTCACATGCAGCAGTTACAGTACATTCAACCAGACAAGAGAAAAAAAGTTTAAGAATGTTATTTCATTGTATTTTCAAGTTACAACACTTTTCAAAATTTTTAAAAATACAAAGCCATGGTTTTAACACTGGAAAAATAAAAACTGTCCATTTTGACAAATGCCCCAACATCACACACACACTACTTTTATTTAATCCCAGAGTAAATACTGCCATTCCAGTTTTCAACCATTTAATAAAATGTGTGTGTGTGTATATATATACATATGTATAAAATTACCTGATTTAGGATACAAATGCATAATTATGAAAGGGTGCTTGTTTCAGAGGATATCTGTGAAGAAAGTTCTCCCATAGACTTCGTTGTTATTTTGGGAGCTTTCCATTCCAGTTCTCAAAAACACAATAAATATACTTGTTATTTACACCTAAACATCATTATAGATGAAA
Organism: Mystacornis crossleyi; assembly: GCA_013400655.1. NCBI lineage: Eukaryota > Metazoa > Chordata > Aves > Passeriformes > Timaliidae > Mystacornis > Mystacornis crossleyi. Next base: position 25,940 of record VYZQ01029558.1, read on the forward strand.
ATAAAGAGGGAAAAAAAGAACAGAAGAAAGGGCGGTCTTACTTCATGGCACATGTTTGTAAAAGACAGAGCAATTCTTACAGTGTTCACATTAGCTGATTCACATTAGCTCGTGCAATAACTGCCAAGCAAGATCCTGCTGCTGCCAACAGAATTAAAGAGGCTGGAGGATCAAGCTCTTATTTATATTAACAAATAGGTTAATTTGTCTAATAAAAATTTACAATGAAATAGTATAAAATATCTTAATTCACCCAAAAATTTGTTTGAAAGGGGCAATTACAATTCCAGAAATATTCTATTTAGACTGGAATCACTGCTTCAGTAAATACAGCATTCCAAGCAGTAAAATATCCTGCTGTGTATTTTAATATTCACTGAATTATTGCAATCATCTTTATTAATAAGGAGTTGGCTGCTCTTAAGCCATTCGTACAAGGATGTCCTGGGACTTTCCCAGCCCAGGCTGGAAATCAATTTGCCCTTTCTGTTAAGGTATCACTGAGGTAAAGACACAACTATTTCACAGAAGTGTCCTTGTGAATAAATGGATGAAATTGCCTGTCCAGGCCACATAGACCGTTGAAAGGCTGCTTTTGCCAGCAAAATGTATTTGGAATCTTCTGGATCTGATCTGCATAACCAGGGAGACCAAACACTAGACTCAGTGTGGATGGGGTAGTGAGTCTCCTCGCCCAGAACCCTGTGGAACACACCTGACTGAAATCCAGTACTGGTGACAGGGCACATCACCTTGTTTTCCTTAGAGCACCCTTGCATACCTTCAGAAAGAGCAAGCAGCAAAAAGATAGTGAACTCCGTCACTAAATACACTTTGAGATAGACCTTTGGGCAGGGGGAGGAGAGCCAGGGAAGAGGGTAGGGTTCAGATCTTTAAAACCAGACAACAAGAAATAATTGAGACTAAACCAGGAAAAATTTCCTGGTTTAATTTTTTTAAAGCTCCTTCTAAGTGAATAATACTGCATACAAGACTTTAAAGGTGCTTCCTTAATTAATACAATATTAAATTATGCCTTAATAATAGAATTGCAGAATTTCAACTGCTCATAATAAACACATTAGCTTATTTATTCAGAGTGAATAACGACAGACTCAGTGTTAAAGATAAATGCAATCATCCTGCAGAATGATGAAATAAGACTGTGGCTCTTGAAACCTGTGGTGTCAGGAGAAGGATAAAAGGAATTTTAAAAGACTGGGTTGTACAATCACAACAGTGAAAAAGATAAAAGTTAATTGGATGACTGCTTGCGCTTCCATTTGCTAGAATCAGTACAGACAATGTTAGTAGGTATTTATTTGCTTTCATGACAAGCAGTCTATTCCTTAGCACACTCATCTGTGATTAGGCTGGGACTCCAGTATTACTTGTAGAGAAGCAAGACCAGCTTCTGCTCTGTCCCTAATTCAGGAGTCGATCAAGAAAACAATACAAGACAAAATTCCTGAGTGCTTCCCCTTAGAGACTCTTAATTTCATTCACAAACCCCACTGGCCAGAAGTGTTACTGTGAAAAGTGAACTGTCCATGCAAAAATGGGGTTTAAGGATCAGTAAAGCATCTCTACTGAAGTCCTTTATAAATATGCAGTACTTCAGCCCAGTACAATCATTAACTGGCCATAGGGCTTTCAAGAAACAGCTCACTTCAGCAGGAAAGGCCAGCGTTTCGTACCCAGTGCCACTGGCCATGAACTGCAAACATCAGTGCAGACAGAGAGCAGTACATCCCATCCACTCTAACAGTGGGAATTCACCCTTAGTTTGGTAAGGAACGGGGTAAGGCTGCATCACAAAAATCTTAGATGAATGCAACAGCCTTGGTGGAAATCTTAATCCTTATGTCAGGTACAAGGGGGGGTTAGGTGTATTTTGGTTTACAGCTAAAGCACAGAAATCTTTTTGCCGCACCAACTTCATCTACAACCACTGACGCCCCCCTTCCCAGCCAGGATGTGTTTGCTCCATCAAAACATGACACAGAGCAGAGGGAATTGCCTAAAATCGTGTACCACACGACTGTGCTTTGTTATCGGACACGCCACAGTTTTTCATGCTTTCCTCTGCCGCTGGGTCCTCAATATGGATTTCAATGTCACTTTTCCTTGAACCATTGTCTTTGTGCCCTGCAGAAAGGCAGCTTTCCCTTCTCTCCATGTAGCCATTCGTTTTAGCCTGGGGGGGCTCCCTCTGGCTGCAGCACAGCTGAGAGTCACAAGCTTTTGAGATGCAGGGTGAGCTGCACAATAGATGTGAGGTCTTGTGGTCAACATACTCGGGCTGGATGGTCACAGAATGGACTCCTGCCTCGTGGAAAACCTTCCGTATTTTGTAAGCAGCATCTTGGTAATCAGAAGGGGTTTGGCACTTGACATGAAGGGTGGCAATATTCTTCCCACTTGCAAGCTCCCAAACGTGCACCTCATGGAAGCTGCTAACCCCTGGTACATGAGCTAGTCTGTCAGCTGGAAGACATAAGAGAGAGGTGTTAGGGGCTTTGGTGCACTGGTTAATGACCAGCTGTCACACTAGGCACCCTATCCAAAAGCAGTAGTGTCAAAACTGTCATTTTAGAAGAGATGTACTTGATAAAATATGTCTACTCCCAGCTGCCTTCAGTTCTGCCTCCAGGTGACCGCATGAACAGGCCACCCTTCCTTTTGGATTCACCCGTCCCTCAGGCTTCCTAATGGCAATTCACCACCTGTTCACAGAGGACACCTTACAGCATCATCTTCTGGTTTCTTTAAGCCTTGGGCGTGATGGAATTCCAGAAATACCCAGTGCTACTCCACAGTTAACCAGTGTGAACAGCACCTACAAAATTTCCCAAACTTAATGGAAATTTCTAAGATGTTTTGGAAGCCTTTCAGAAGTAGCAGGATTGGAAAAGATTGTAACTCAATTTTTTTTCACAAATAACCAATGCAAAGCATTAACAGCTCAAGACCTGGTACGTTTGATGTATTGTTGGAGTACCACATTCTCAAAATGCATGCTTTAATTAATCCAGAGAGATTTGAGTCATGTTGCTAGGACACAGACATGTGACTGTTTCTCACAGTTCTTGAGAATTTAGAGCTATTACGAATAAATAATCCAAACGTGTCATTCCACAAATAACATATGCATTGAAATACATCACTAAAATTAACTGCATTTCAACAACAAATTTTACTTACTCAGTAGTTGCATATTAACACCTTTGGGGACCATCTGCAACAAAATAGTTGAGGTCTCCTTTATAAGTGGGAATGCAGAAGACAAGATGATGAGCACCATTACTATTGTCAGGCTTGGATCAATGTAGCACTGCCAATTACATGAAGCATCCCCCAGAGGACGGACATAGAAGATAGTAGCAGTAACTACCACGACCACAGATCCAAGTGCATCTCCCATAACATGCAAAAGAACACCTGAAACAAATGGCACAATTTCCATTAGTGGGACAGGTTTGGGGTTTTTTGCTTTGTTTTGGTTTTTTTCTGGAGGGGGATGTAATGCTGCATTTTTCAAGTGTGTTCCACTTGACATAAAGAATGTAATATTCCAGCCATTAATATCAAAAGCAAAGTTTTCAGAAACAGCTTTTGGAAAAAAAACAGTGAGGGAAATACTGACTCTGAAGCACTGCTGTTTAAGTGGGATGCATTATTAAGCACATAGGGTATGCTAGCGACTGCTGTCCAACTGCAATGCCATGGCAACACAAAATGTGCTTTTTTAAATGCATGAAGATTATTAAGAGATCCTGGCACGTTAAACTTAAATTAAAAATTTATGACTAAATCTATCCATTCTACTCTGGAAGTTGAGACCCACAGACCACCCCCAACAACAGTTACCTTTCCCCACCAGTTTCTGTGACACTGTTGAAATCTGAAAAATTGCCTAAGTGAAATCTAAGCTGGCTGCAAATACCCTCAGACCCCGATTTTCAGATCAAGCTTGATTACCAGTCATATTAAACCATGTTCCATCAATATTATTAGTCTTCAGACCTGCCAAAAATCTAGCATCAGTCACAAGGTTTAGTGCCTGGACTAGTCTAAATTGAGAGGAATGCTGGGTACCTCTTTTTACATCTTATGAAAGAAGGTTTTGTACAAAAAGTAAAGACACAAAATAGGCTCTTACAGCAACATATTTAGCTGCTCTTTAAAATACAATAACCAAAGCAGTCTTCCTGCTATACAGTTACCATAATACAAGAACTCCCTTCTTTTCTTCTTTTACTTTTTACTACTTTACATAAGCTTCCTTCTTCCCATCACTTCTCAAACACACTCCATTTTTGTTAGTTTTTACTGTTCAGATTTTAGTCCAACCCATGCCTGAATTCAGAACACCTCTCTCTATATGAAGTTAATTTCTTAGTGAGTACTTTTTATTTGGGGGCTGTGAAAGAAGGAAATGAACCATCTCCTTTTAACAACCCTATCACATACACTCTCAAGTGCTTCACTGCTATTTTATCCCTTCCTCTGGGCTACAGAAGCTGCAAAAGGTTCCCTCAAAATTCATTAACAACACAGCAAAGAATTTTGATGATGCTGGATACTGGATTAGCCCTAGAACTGTGCCTGTGCTGCTGTTCCTTGCCAGCTCTGTACACACACCTTGACCTGTGTGAGAAATGAGGGTCACGGCTTCTGGAGTTCCTCCAAATCACTTGGGTCAGATAAGAAAGTACAAGCTCCTAGTGAGCCCAGCTCTTTCTGTGGGAGTCAGGCGTGTTTTGCCCCATTTGGCAGACTACCACGGGGTTCTACTCTTCCTAACAGTGTTGCAGTGTTTCCTTTTCATTTACAAATAGTCCTGATTCAGCATGGGCTATCAGCTGTTGCACTAACGAGAGGGAAAGGCAGGATGCAATTGCTTTGCCCAGGCAACTAACAAGAGAACACAGCTTATAAAGAACAGGAAAATGTTTCATAAAGCCTTCTTTAGAGTTAAGGAAAAAAACTATGTCAGAATTTTGATGAATTAGTAATTGAGAATACAGAATTTGGAAAAATGTTTATTTTACATTCCTAACATCATTAATATGTACATCTTGATAATGCATCACAGAATTAAGGCCCAGACAGAAATGAACCCATTTCCTTATCAAATCCCAAAGACTATAACTATAAACTGGAAGTGAAAATGAATTTTTAATAAATGAAGGCAGTCTGGTAAGACCACAGGTAACAGTTCCCAACAACTTGCATTGCAAAATCTAACTGAACTTTGCTGCATATGCTCAAGCAGTAAAAGGAATAATTTCACACTACAGTAATTAATTCTGCCAGGCACAATTTATGGATTCCTGTTCCTACCAGTTCTAAAATCAAGGAATCCATTCCTCTGTCAATCCATTTTGTCCAGACATGTTTTTCAGGGAGGCTCCAGTTCCACACAAAAGAATTTTTTGTCAGGTGATTATGAAGTAAGTATAGCTATACAGCTAACTTAAAAGGAAAAGTATTGATTGAATCAGAATTTCAAAGACACGTATCTTTATGACTACAGAAGCAAGGAATATTTATAAAGACAATAAAAATAGATTTTGCAAAGGTGACATACTGAAATAGCACTTAAAATTTTCTTTTTAAAAATCAAAGATGAAAAGTATCTTAAAATAACTGTCGTAAAACTCCTTATCCTTCAGACATTTCTGAAAGCTTCCAGCATCTTTATACATAAGCACTGTGGTTCAGGCAAACAAGGCCTTCTCTAAAGTAATTGGTTCCTCACTCTCCTCTCCTCCATCCCTGAGTGTGACAGTTTGCTTATCTTGGTCCAATAATCTTACCACTATAATGCCATAATATCCAGCGACACCAACTTCTAGACATTCAAGCAAGTGTTGTGTCTCTAGCACGTGGTTTGATTTTCCAAAGCATTTTCCCTTACAGATGCTTTTGTGTAGCTCTGCAAACACTTTTGAAAGACAGATAGTCACACATACGCATGAAAAAAAACCAGCAAACCCAGGTGCCTGACTGCCACATTGACCTCTCAAGCTGAATTCATGCAATGCAAATTTACACAACCTTGGAAGAATATCAGCTGCTGATAGGTGACCATAAGAAGCCTGAAACTACTGTTCTGGTTCAGATTTCTGACTGTTCTTTCCTTGGGGACAAACTCCACATTTCATATCCTCAAAGACATCTGATTTTTGCCCTGCTCAGAGTAGGTACATAAACGTGTATGCATAGAAACACCTACACAGACAGGGAGAGACATGCGGGTAATTTATTCCTAGGAGTAGCTTTATGTTTCACTCCACAGATTCCCAGAGACCTGCCAAATTACAACGTAGGAAGGGCTGATCCTGTCACAGATTCTCACAGGGATGGGTTCACACTTCAAGGGCCTGCGAAAAGACCATGCTGAAGCACCAGTTTCAGAACCCTTTTCCTTATGCTGACAACAAAACATTTTCAACCCTGGGATTTAGAAGGATTTCTGTTTTCCGCCCAAAAGCATTTTAAGGTTGAAAACTGCTCAACTACTACATCAGTGACACTCAAAGGTGTGCCTCATAGCTGCCTGTGTTACCTTCCTGTAAAACCTCTAATGACTCGAGCTTAGTGCAATAGGGTTTGTGTCCTTTCCAAATGTCCAGCTGCAGTCTTCTAAGAATAAAAATCAAAATGTGAGCACACTCAGAGCCAAATCAGCATGACACTATTTTGTTACTACTCATGTTATTTCATACAACCAAAACTTTCCGGCAGAGATAACTGGATCCAATTACATAGAAGATTCCTGGGGTTTTGCTCCCTTTCTTACTGATGTTTGTGTGTGCGTGTGTATGTAAATGTGAAATGAAAACCATAAAGTGTTTGAAGTTAATATAACATTAGCAGTGTACTCCTATGCCATACCTCTGATGTTCAAGGCTTCAGACTTTTTCTCTTTTTTCTTCTCAGACCCCTCTTCAGGGCTTTTTTGGTCATTTGGTGAATCACCTGCATTCAAAGAAGAAACGCTGTGTTGTGTATAAGTTCTACAAACAGAAAAAACATCAACCTTCTCAAAACCAACTTATTTCAAAGATGACAAGAAGAAAACAAAAAAACAAGCCAAAACATTTCCCATGCAGCTCCCTGGGCAACGCCTCCTTCCCCCATCCCAAGGGGACACCCAGAACCCCGGGGTAAAGTACAAGGTGAAAGAGGCGGCGGGTGCCTGAGTGAGCTTAGTGAAACCCGCGGGGGCCCACGGGTGGCCTTGGGGTTCTGAAAGGATCCAGAGGACTGGGCCAACAGCTCAGCGAGTCCCGAGGGAAAACGAGAGGGACAGACGGGACGGGGAAGGGTGCAGCAGGGTGAGAGGGATGCTGAAGGGAAGGAGGGGTGGGGAGAGATGCGGGACACGAGAGGAAGGCAGGGAGGCGAAGTGCAGCCGAAAGGCACCTGCTTCATCCGCCTCGCCGTTCGGGGTGCCGCCGGGCACGTCCCGCAGCCCGGCGGCGGCGGGCGGAGGGGTGGACGGGCGGCGGCGGCGGCGGCAGCAGGCGCCCCAGTCCTGGAAGACGAGGAGCCCCACGACGTTGACGGCGAGGCCGAGGGTGCCGACGATGAGCACCAGCTGGGCGTCGTCTATGGGCTCGGGCCGGGCGAGGCGGAGGATGGAGTCCACGAGGATGGTGAAGCAGAGGGCGGTGAGGAAGACGACGTTGCTGAGCGCTCCCACCGCCTCGGCGCGGCTGTAGCCGTAGGTGGCGCGGGGACCGCGGCGGCTGCGGCGGGCGATGCGCCCGGTGGAGAGCCCCACGCAGAGGGAGATGAGGTCCGAGAGCATGTTGAAGGAGTCGGACACCAGCGCGATGGAGTTGCCCAGGTATCCGGACACCAGCTCGGCCACGAAGAAGCCGACGGTGAGCACCAGCATGAAGATGAGGCGGCACGTCTTGCCCGAGTACCGCCCCATGGCGGCCGTGCGCTGCCGGCCCGCAGCGCTCCGCGCCAGCGCCGGGCAGCGCCGCC
>VYZQ01029558.1:33975-45842 GCA_013400655.1 Mystacornis crossleyi
CGAGCAGCGACGGCGGGGGACACGGAATCAAACAGAATAGATAGGAGATGGATGGGCCGCGGGGAGACGCGGAGCCGCGCGGCGGCGGGGGAAGGGCTCTCTCGGGCAGGCAGAGCGACTCAAGACTGTCCTGCCTGCGCTCCTGCCACCCTGAGACGAGGGTGAAGTTCCAGCGACGGATCCAATAATTACGGTCCTTTGGTGCTTTATTGGCGACGAAAGTACCAAACCAAAGGACAGAGTGCCATCTACTGAGCCTGCTCATTTCCAGCCACCAGCCCTTCAAGAAGTGTGTCAAAAAGCCCAGCGGATCCTGGGCTGCATCCAAGCCAGCGTGGCCAGAAGGCTGAAGGTGATTCTCCTCTACTCTGCTCTGGTGAGATCCCACCTGCAGTGCTGCATCCAGATCTCGTGGCCCCAGCAGAAGAAGGACATGGAGCTGTTGGAGCAAGTCCAGAGGAGACCACAAAGTTGATAAGAAGATTGGAGCACCTCCCCTATGAAGACAGGCTGAGAATGTTGGGGCTGTTCATCCTAGAGAAGAGAAGGTTGTGGAGACACCTCATAGCAACCTTCCAGTATCTGGAGGGAGGCTACAGGGAAGCCAGAGAGGGACACTTCATCAGGAATGGTAGTTATAGAACGAGGAATAACGTGTACAGACTGAAAGAGGGGAAATTTAGGGTGGTAAGATATAGGTTGCCCAGGGAGGTTGTGGATGCCTCATCCCTGTGAGCCTTTAAGGTCAGGTTGGATGGGGCTTTGAGCAACTTGGTCTAATGGGATATGTCTAGTCATGTGGAACTTGATCTTTAAGGTCCATACCAACCCTTAACATTCATGATTCTATGAAAATAGTACCTTAGTGTGCACAAATCTATCACTACCTTACAAAAAAAAACAATTGCATGATTTTTTTAACCTACAGGATAGTCTACAAGAATTGTAATATGGTAGTAAACCTGTATATTGTATTTGTAGATGTTTTGTTGTTGTTGTTTTTATGACTGCTCTTGGGAAAATGACAGCCCTGCTCACAAAGGGAAAAAGGACAGAGCTGGACTACTAATACATCATTTCAAATTGATGGGAACAGCTAAAGGAGCCACTGTGAGATCAAATCATCCTCACCTATGGGTTTCTCAATATCAGAACTGGGCCCAAAAATAATAAATAAAATAAGTAAGACCTAAAGAAAATGATGTCCTTAAAATGTTATCCTGTGAGAATTTGAAGCATGTCAGCTCCACCAGAGGCAAATCAGTGCTGAGGTACTGCTGCAGCAGCTACGGTTCACACTGAAGTGCCACATCACACATTTCACCATGCTTGACACACAGCCATCGCTGTCAGATTTCAAACCAGCAAGTCCAAGGAACACTATCTTGTCCCACCTACCTAAGGCAATGTTCTCTACAGCCAGAAATTCCTTAAGGACCTCAGGAATTTCCTCTTTGTTCTAACTCTGAAGCAATTGGATCGTTACTGCTGTTGATTGAGTTTGAGCCCTTGCTTGAATACATCTTTTAAATGAGGCCTCTCCATTCTGTGCACAGAACCCAAAATGTGCATTAACCTCTGGAGTGGACTTGAGTAGCCTTTCAGGGTAGTAGTCTTTCCTGCAAAGAATTAACACTCAACTCCCAGTTAACCAGAGATTCACACATTCAATATCCTGCAATATGCAAATTATTATTATTATTGTTATTGTTGTTGCATTATAATGCAAACTATTATTTATTATTCTTATAAATGCATAAAAATAAATTTATTGAAATGAACCTTACCATAAACACAATTGTGGGAGAAGATAGAGTAACTTACATCAACATGCATTTCAGCTCTATAATTACTTCTACCGACATAGGATAGCAGATTTTTAATGGTTGTTCCAAATCAAAAGCAGTGTGGCATAGGTAGAACAGAAAGAAGAAAAATATGAGTTATAAGAAGTTAAATAGTCAAATATAAATTTTTAAATGACAGACTATATCTTCCTTACTATAATTAATGATAGAAAATTCTGCCTCTGGCACTTCACTTACAATCAAAAAAAAAAAAAAAAAAAAGCTCTCTGAAGCCCAGATAACTTCACCTTCATAGAACTGAAAGGAATTTAAAGTGGCTTTTATTTTAGGAAGACATATAATACAGTAGCTGAAACATCATTAATCCTCCTGTGAAAAATATACATCAATCCTCTTCGGAAAAAAGAAAGTTTCACAGCCCTGAACTCACTTCAAAACATAAATAAATCACAGTTATTTTGAAGAAAAAGTGTTAAAAATACTGTTTTCAGCAAATAAGTCTGTGACTAAGTCCTCTGACATGAAGCACAATTACAGCTGACTCTCTGAAGGTGTCAGAAACTGTACGTGTTCAGAGCCTCAGCTCTGACACTGTATCTGCTGATCCTCTGATTATTCCTTCTGTCAAGCTCACACATCTCAATCTGTTTGTCACGATACAGCCACACACTGACACAGGAACAGAGCCGTGTCTGCTGGGTCAGACCACAGATCCGTGTCTGGACTGTTTCCAGTTCCCATCTACACCTCTTGGAGATGAGGAAACCAAACCTGCACTCTCTTCAAAACACAGGGCAGATACAGATGCAGAGAAACAGCAAAAGTCCTGACTGTCTCCTTTACTCCTTTCCCTGTATGGTCTCACATTTGATTCACTTTTCTGTTCTGAACATTTAGCACACATTTTTATGAAACAGATCATTCACTCCTGCTTTCAGTTTTTCATCTTCAATCACAGTTTAAACCCAGCTGGCAACTCAGTGCCACACAGCAGCTTGCTCGCTCTCCCCTGTCCCCAGGGGTATGGGGAGAAGAATCAGAAAAAAAAGTAAAAAAACCTTATGGGTTGAGATAACAGTTTAATTAGTGAATCAAAGTAAAAACAAACAAACAAAAAGCAAACAAAAAGCAAACAAAAAGAAACCAAACAAACAAACAAAAAAAACCCAACAAAAAAGCCCCAAACAAACAAAAAAAACCAACCAAAGAAAAAACAAAACCAAACCAAAAATAAACCAAAGAAACCAGTGATGCACAACACCATTGCTCACCACTCTCTGACCAATGCCCAGCTCACCCTCCAGCAGTGATCAGTGACTCCTGGCCAACTCCTCTCAGTTTACGTTCTGAGCATGACTCTCTATGGTGTGGAATATCCCTTCGGCCAGTTCAGGTCCTGCCTGTCCTGGCTAAGCTCCCTCACTGCTTCTTGTGCAGGTCCTCACTGGCAGAGCACGGAAAACTGAAAAGTCTATGACTCGGAGTAAGCACTACTCAGCAACAACTAAAACATCAGTGTGCTATCAATACTTCTTTCATGCTGAATCCAAAATGCAGTCCTGTACCAGTTTCTGTGAAGAAAATTAACTATCCCAGCCAAAACCAGGACATCTTCTGACCAGCTTTTCACCCATGGAAGGGCTTTTCCCTTTACACTGTGGCTGTTTAGAAGCCTCTTGGAAATTCAAGCTTTTGCTCTTCTCATTATGCATCCAAACCTCCCTGTCTCTCTTCGTCCCAGTGCCACAATCACTTCAAGAAAAACAACTCCTGAAACTGCCAGGTGAACAAAGTTACCCTAATCATTCTCATTCAGTAAGCTGTTTCTTTCAGTAACAAGAGCAGTTAATTCAGATCAATCTTCAGGATAAAGAGTATGTTATCCCTGTAGCTCTTTTGTACCTAGATTTCCTCCCACACAGTCCAAAAGAAAGCCATGATCCTGCACACAGGAATCACTGACCCTATTACCAGTTTCTTTACTCGGGCTCTTCCCCCTTTTTGGGCACTGCCATTCTGCTTGGACCAATCCACCTGCAGTATCAGAACATTTGTACTCAAATCCTTTCAGAAAGGAGCTGTGTCCGTGATTGCTTTGCAGTGTGCTTGGCATCCTTGTGTGTTTTACACTAACTGTAGACATTCAACAGTAGAATGTTATGATTTCATTTACTCATTCAGTGCTGAGATGACCTAAACAAGATACATACTATTAAACAAAACAAGCAACCTAAATACCTTGGGCTCTCCATTTCTGACTATGCTGAGCTGGAACAAGTCCATAGGAGGTTCAGAAAAGGTTGTCCAGCACCTTAGTTTTCTTATTTATTTGCCAACTTCAGTTTCAGCTACAATGCTGCTGGAAAAGCTGCAGTTTCCTCATCCTAAGCAGGAGCAGAAATTAGAAAAATTCTTCATAACTCCTAAAATCATTACAAACAATAAAACTTTCCTTCTGAACCCCAAAGTGCAAAGAGCTCCTGTAAGCTTCAAGATCTCTGTGTACCAGGCTTTTAAAGTACTCAACACACCAGTTTTTAACACCTAGCCGTTGGCAGCCAGATCCTGCAGCCAAGAGGCTGTCCCCACCTGTGCCCTAAGGGGATGCTTAGGTAACAGTAAAGCAGGGTAAGTATATATCATACTTTCCCTTAATGGTCTTTTATCTTTGCAGTATTTTCAGCCCAAGGGAGTTTCTGAGCCAGATATCTGTATTTAGTAGCCCTCAATGCATTTTTCTTTCATGTAGTAGTCCAGCCTCTCACTCACCAATGCAGACTTCAACATTAATTGGAAACAAGCTCCGCACATCACCTCTCACAGTGTGAAGAACCATAGGATAGTTTAGTTTGGAACGCCCCCAACCATGGGCAGAGACATGGGCAGGTTGCTCAAAGCCCCATCCAACCTGGCCAGGAACACTTCCAGGGATGGGGCATCCACAGCCTCTCTGGGCAATGCACTCCAGCGCCTCACCACCCTCATAGTAAAGCATTTCTTCCTAATACCTAACCTAAACCTCCCCTCTGCCAGTTTAAAGCCATTCTCCCTTGTCCTATCACTACCTACTCTTGTAAAAAGTCCCTCTCCTCCTCTTTTGTGGGCTCCTTCAGATAATGGAAGGTGCTTTAAGGTCTCCCCGGAGTCTTCCCTTCTGCTGGCTGAACAACCTCAACTCTCTCAGCCTATTGCCTCTTTCTCCTTGTTTTGAATCTGAATCCTGCTAGTTTCACTTAGCAGGTTCTTGTTTCAGAAGACAGGCTCAGTAGCCTTCAGGGGGCTACTGAACCTCCCTATGCCACTCTTGGTTTTGCAGATTTGTGTCACATCCTCCTGAAGTTATTAATTTTCAAGGTCGCAGGTAAAAATCTACTTAATTCCTTCCAGAGAAGCCATTAACAGCCCTTGAAAATAGGGTATCTCCATAATTATGAAATGAGACAACAATAACAGCAGTAATGATGGTAATTTTCTTTTACTGCTGAATGAAAATAAGGTCATTCGTAGCCTCGTGCTTCCATAGAGTTTGGATAGCAAGAAGAACCATGAAAATAAGGAACTAACTATTAACATTACCATTAAGAGACATCTCTCTTCATCCTGCTTATCAAAATCCTGTCAGAGATTACTTTTTAATCCATCCTAAAAGTTATTTACAAAAGACATTTCAGGAATGACCTGGAAGAAACTAGAAAATGAAAGAAGCCAACGCCCATAAGCTGCTCTAAGTAATACAGAAGTTATGTCGTTTTAATGCTGTGGGGAGGAAAACATTACATTTGTACGAAAAAGCTGAGGCTGATCCTGGGCACATGACATTCAAAGGCAGCATCCCTAGCCTGGAATGCAGTGGGTGGCTGTCAGAGGGCCTTTAAGCTTCATTCCAAGAAGACCTGGTGACAGCCTTGACCATGAAACTTGGGAAGATGGTTTCTCTAAATCAAAAGTCATGGACCAAATTCCTTGCAAATCTAAATGGAAGCCATGTGGTCGGCTTCTGCCACAGATAAATTTGACCGCAAAATGAAGAACAAAAAAAACACCAGCCAACAGACCTAGTTGTGGAAGGTGGTTGGTTCTTCATTCCTTGCTCATTTTATTTGTGTCTCCCTCTTACACCTGCAAGAGGAAGATGGGGTTTCTCGGGATAGACTGAAAGGTGGAATGCCTGGGAAGACATTAGGTCTGCTTCAATCCAGAGAGCAGAAGCCTAGACTAGCAAGACTTCAGTAGTCTGAGGGAAAGCTTTATCAGTGTCCTTGGCAGAGTACAGAGGTGACTGTGTCTGGATTTTTAATCACTCTTCATGACAGTTCTGAAGCTGTCCTGGGGAGAAACCCTGTACTGGAGGTTGGCCTGAGAACGTATTTTTCATGCTCTCCTAAATTTCACTTGAACGCACAGGTAGATCAATCTGAAACCATGAACCTGTGGGATTATTTAACTCTTAGACTGGAATGTCATTTTTTTGTTACATGCTTTTCCTATTTTAAGGTCGTTGTTCAGTATTTTAGCTACAAATCACCGTTCCCTGCACTAAATACCCAGCATAAAGAAACTTCTTGCATTCTTTAGGACATGTCCAGTCAGTCTCTGCTCTATCACCTGGATAAATCTTCCTGAAATATTTCAAATACTTCACTTTTTAAAGAAGTGTAGTTCTCTTATTTTCTCATATAAATGTAGGTGTGTGTCTTTTTATATCTCCGTATGGCCTTTTCTAGGTAGCACAGCACATTGCAAAGAACATGAAGAGGAGAATGCCACTCACTGATTTCATCACTGTAAATTACATTGAGTCCTACTGCAAAAACTTCATTTTCTATATCAGCAGCATTTCTAGACTGAAACTGATACCAGACTTACGCCTGTGTCAAACTCTCTGCAGAACATCCAAATAAAACAATCGCAGTTAACGTATAAAACATGTCAGCCTTAAAACACCCCATTGTATTGAAACTGTTTATGACTTTGAACTCAGTTATCTTACAGTCTTCTTATTTCCTTACAGCTCACCACAGATATCGTGATGTAACTCAGACAGTCTGTCCATGCCCTTATTATGAAATTGGTTCAAGGTTGAGAGTGAATGCAGATACCCAAAGTTCAGCAGCACTAGTACTGTTGGAATCTAGGTTCAGAGAGTTTGATCTCGGCTTCATGATGTTGCATAAACCATCCAGGGATGCTTGTCTTGCTTTACTCCGAGACTTAACTTTTTCCTTCTGCACTTTCCATTTTGGACGCAACGTAGCCCTGAAATATTTGCTTTTACTCACTTTGATGCACATTTTTCTCACTGAAAACTGATCCTCAGATTATCTTCTGAAGTTTCTTTGAAGAGCATTCAAAATTCTGGAGAAAATTTAGTGGAGGATGTTGCTAAATATGCTTTCACAGTCTCTTCCCTAGTCTTTTTAAAGACTTCATTTTAGAACTCCACCAAATATACATTAATGTAAATCTGGTTACCTTTGCAGTGGCTCCTCAGAAAAGCTTTGGAAAATTTTGGTGAAGACTATTCGCCACACTATTAAACTAAAGAAGATCTTCAAAAAAATATGCATTCAGTCTTAGGCACTTGATAAACACTTAAAAATACTTTGAGTGTGTCTCTTGGACTTTTCATTCCATTTGAGAAGACTACATCCAGCAAAGCCACAAAATCTAAATATTTAGTTATGTAGGCTCTGTTTACCTGAATGCCAAGACATTAACACCTCTGGGACTTACGGAAATAAATGCATAAAGCATATATCCCCTCATTTATGGATTTATGCATAACGTGTATGAGTTGGATGCCCCCGTGCACTACCCAAGCAGCATAAATCCTGAGGATGAGGATGCACTCATGTGCATCCTCATCAGTTCAGTGTGACAGAACTGTCTTTTGGTAAACTCCGGTGCTGTGCATTCTATAACCATCTACATGAATGCATCCAGGGGATGAATTGGCATGAAGGGTCTACTGAAGGCTCGGTGCTTTCAGGGAAAAATAAAATCAACCTGTTGAAGATACACTCAAAAGAGAGGCAGCACAGAGTAAATGCTGATTTTGAGGAAACAATTTTAGACTTTTCAGGTGTGAAAAGCACAGTAAGCCAGGGTTTTTTTGTTACAGGTGTTACACTCAGGGTTCCTTCCAATTCCTTAGAAAGGTTTCTGAGTCATCATCATCTGGTAAAGTCTGTCACACTTTCAGCAGTGCATTTGAGAAAGAAACCTATTTCAATCAGGGAACTTATTTTTCTCTTCTTTAATGTGGTTAAATTGAGTGATCATGGAATACTCCAAACTGAAAGCCTAAGAAAGTGAAATCTTCTGTTCTGGAACTCTAATTCCCAGAACATGTTTGGCACCTGCAGTATAGATTGTTGTCACTGCTGAATCAGAGAACACCGCTACAAATACAGTTGGTTTTTGATACCTGCAGCCCAGATCTGCAACTGGGAAGGTCTGTGGCATTAAGGTACAGATTAAGCAGCCATTTATTCACTTCTTTTGGCCTATAAATGTTCTAACTTCCCCTGGGATCAGCATGTTTGCACCAACAGATGTGACTATTTAGTTCAGAATATCACAGCAACAATGTCACCCAAGTCACCCAGCCAGTTAAGATGAGTGCCTCCCTTCATTCACATCTGCTCCCAAATCCCTTCTACTTTCAAAACCTGGAGAAAAGATTTGCCTTGCAGCAAGCCTCAGAATAAACAAACTCACTCTGCATGGGTCCAGAAGGAGGAACAAGGTATGTTTTCCTTTTATGTGGCTGCTAGCTTACTTGCCAGCTCTTATCTGAGAGGCAGGCTGCTGGTGCACACTGAAATAGGAGAACCAAGATCCAACAGTGATGCCACAGCAAAAGCTCACACACACACCCCTGCTAAATTGCACAAACAGGGACATTAAAAGCAAAAGACACTTGGCTGCTAACACAGAACGTGTTCTCTTTAATGAGCTGTGAGCCGTGCAAAGATCATGAGGTCTCTCATGAGAAGATGAGAGCTGTTTCTCCCAGTCTCAGACATTTTATGGGTGGCCCAGTGTCAGGTGGGTTGGGCTGGGTGACATCTTTTTTTCCTACTTCCCCCCACACCTCCCTGTACAGATCACAAGACAACAGAACAAATGTTTTGTCTGGGTTAAATCTTTATTTCTTTTCTCAAGACAAACAAGAGAGAATTACTATGATCAGACTGATGTGTTGCTTTTCAAACTGTGGTCCCTCTGACAGTTTAAAACCGTGTATAAATGAGTAGAAGAGACAATTGCACTGACCTACATGGACAAGAGTAATTGGGTCTCTGTGTGCAATAAAACAGGCTTCTGTATGACTGAGTATAAGGCGTATAGCCAGTATTAAAATTGTCTGGTATTTATTATGAGAGCGTGATATTTTTTATTTTCATCTGCTTGCTACTTTGCCGTGTTCTTCATCGGTGTGCCAAAACTTTCTGTGTAAGATACAAAACCTCGAAAGTGTCAGAAAACTCTGGCTAAAGGTGTTCCAACAGCATTTCCAAGAGCAACAGCAAGAAAAGTCTTCTGTGAACTTCAACTTCTGGGACAAGTTTCTTAGGGAAGCTTTAATATTTCTGTGTTTTAATAAGTATTTCCTGAATTTGAAGCCAAAGCACTCATTGTTCTGTGACGCCCTTTGCTATGGATGACCTAGCTGGCTCAAGCTCCTCTACACAGTGTTTCCTTTAGAGAGTGTAGAAATATTTTTACACCTGTAGTGGCTGGTCTGGGCCAGCAACAAAAGAAAGAACAGGGGCATGTCCTCCCTGTTCTCTTGCTGACCTCTCCTCTTAGTCCTGACTTGGTGTGGGGAACTGCATTTTTCTGAATCAAGTGCAAAGATGGACATAGAAGACAGAGAGACCTTAATTCAACCTGGTGGGAAGAGACAGGTGTTTGCGGCTGGCAGAAGGGACAGCTGGAATTAAAACAACTGAGAGAGAGAGAAGCAAAGGGGAATGGCAGAAGATGAAGACTTAGGGAACAGGACACAGAGCAAAAGAGTAGCAAAAACTAGAAAAATGAAGGGTGAGGGATTGAAGAGTTAGGGATGAGAGGCAAAAATAAAAAAACAGGCAAAAAGAATGAGAGGGAAAAAACACATTTATACTCTCTCAACAAGAACATTTGTACTAAGATGAGAACCTGGGGAGTGGGTATTGCAATGAGTTAAATGAGTACGGATGTAGAACAAGGGAAAAAATGGAGAGCTGAGTTGGCACCTGTAAACATCTCCCTCAGAGTCCACGGGGCTCATTATAGACACATCCTGCTCTGCCCCTGCTGTCAGCAGCATCCAGGAAACCCACCAGCTAATTTTTCCATCCCTGATGGTAGGCCTTGCAACAGAGGAATGAGATGAACTGCTGGCTGTGGTGAACAATTGTGGCACTAATACACGTGCTAGAATTTGGTTCAGTGGATTCAGATGCTCCCACTGCCCTCAGCACACACAGTTCAGCACTAGAGGACAGACCTGCCCTCTTCGTTTTTTTGCCTTGATTTTTTTCAGTGGTGCAAACAAGAGAGGAGAGGGCGGTTTAAATCCATTCCCTACCTGGGGAGCAGAGATGTGAAGGCAATTGTTCCCTTTCCCTAGAAAGCTTAAGAGGTAGAGGGCCACTCTACAAACCTTTACCTTCCAGCAAACCACCACTGATGTCAGGAGACCGCCCAAAGGTGTTACCTGTGGACAGCTGGACAGCACTAGCAGCACACGTTTAAGCATGTCCATCTGCTTGAATTTCTGCTAGTGGTGTTGACGCTACAAAATTCACCTTGCCTTCCATCTCCAGAGAAGAGTATGTTTTCCTCGTACTCAGGATGTCAAGAGGCAGAGAGATGGAATCCCTCTTTTTTCATGTTTTTTAATATATCCTTAAAATAAACGTAAAGCACACAAGAATACTTTTCAGAGTACAGCTATCTGGGGAATAGCATTTCTTTTTAAAGAAATGTTTAAAAAATCCCACTCAGATTGAATATAGAGTGAATGAGAGGAAACAAATATGAAATTTTACCTAAGTGGGAAGTGCAAAATTAAGTCTAGAAGAAAGAAGCATTCCCTCTATGGTATAAAATCATCTATGGTATAAAATTCCCTCTATGGTATAAAATTATAAAATACAGGCATTATCTTGCCTGTAGGCACTACTGCAAGCAGAGAAGTTTAATTGTACCAGAAAGAGACAGGCAAAACCATGAAAAACTTACACACTACATTTATGGGATGGTACGAAATCCATCCCTGGCTCACGCAACTTAAATTCACTTGGAAAGAAAGTCGAGTTGCCAGGTATTTGGACGAGTCTCCTGGAGGGAGTGGGATGTCTGTGTTGCCCCAGAAAGTTATCAGGAGAAGGATCCTGGAAATTCAGTGAGAACATCAGCTGCACAGTTACCACTAATTTCAGTTAATTCCTCTGTGAGTGCTGATGTGTTCCTCCTCTCTGACTTTGCACAGAAGCACAATTTTCAAAGCCATCTTCCAAGAAGTCATCATAAAGAGAGATTTCATCAGGAACTGCTGACAGTTTCCAGCATAAAAGCCTATCAAATCCCGCAGATAATTACATACCACCAGAAATTTAGACAAAGAGTAGGTCAAATTTTAAACAGGTGGGCATATAAACAAGCAGGCACCAAAATCAGTTATGCGTCTGGCTTTAATGTTAAATAACAATAGAGTTAAAGCTTCAATATAATCTGGAGATATCTTTAGTAACAAACAGAAATATTTTCCAATTTAAAAGTCCATCAGAAAACACATTAAACACTATCACATAAACGAACAAATTTTTAATTTCTAGTTGCAAAGCCCTGTCCTGCCTGAAAATCAAACAGAAGATTTACCTTACCTTACCTAGAGCAGTACGTAACAGCACCTACTATTTCAGACAGGCTCTCAGCTTGCCCCCCAGCACATCCAGTTACACTTTGCAAATATCTAGCTCCTATCTCAACTGAAATATTTCTAGTTTTAAGAGATACATTTGTATGTGTATATAAAAACATACAGAGACAGAAGGAGAACTTGCA